>CM055734.1:21527018-21699612 GCA_029465975.1 Dallia pectoralis | reverse complement strand
TGTTTCAATATTTCAATGTATTCAAAATGTTTCCAGCTTTAATACAAGCATATTTTTGAATAAACACTTTTCAAACTGCACTTTTCAAAGTGTAACAAAAATACAAATCGAACCACAACAAGTAGTAGGGAAAGTACATGAAGATTTATTAAAATAAATCAAGAATTGAAAATAAATGAGTTGGCAATCTCCTTCTTATACCCCAACTTTCCTCCCTACCTCGTCCTCCCTACTTGACGATTAAAAAACGTTGACATGCCTTGCTTTTGTAATTGACCATTTTTCAAGTATCTCATCAAATGACGTTGAAGGCGCGCTAATAACAAGGTTACATGGCGATTGAAAAATATAAGTTTATCATACCAATCTGTAATCATCCAGCTGGACATCGCTGTCCTCATTTTAAAACATTGCACCGCATACACGGCATACCCCCTTTTTGCCCTTTTGCGTTTAATAATATACTACATATATTGTGCATAAAGAACATTTCTAAGAACATTTTCTGTTTTAAAATAGCTGAAACACAGACCGTTTTATTAGCAATTGAAAGGACTGCTAATGGCGACGATGACGTCATCATTGTTGGAAAAAAAAAATCCATAGCGATAATATACGATAATATTGTACTTGCATCAGCCAAAGTTGATCGTTTTTCTTTTCCTATAGTCCCAGGCAGGGCCGTCGCTAGTGGGGTGAAAGGTGGTGACAGTGGGGGCCCCACAAAATTCAACAGTTATACTATATAGGCCCCTGTTATGTGAAATTCTAATATTTATATCAGTTCTACGCCTGAGATTTTAATGAAAACCACAGAAACATTAAATGTGGTTACAGATATTTTCCAAATATCTGCTCCTCTCCCCTCCCTAAAATGTTTCGATCCAAAGTATAGTTATTCATTTAGTGACAAACATCAGATGGACCCAATGAAACTGTAAGCTGAGCCAATCAGAGTTGAGACGGAAGCTCAAGTTTATGATGAACTTGGTGGAAGAGCATGAGACTGAGTGATTGTAAAATGTCAGGTAAAATAAAACAGAAATCAGAGTACCATAAACGCCATGAAAAGAAGGGAAGGGAGGACAGGGGAGTTGCTGTATACCAGTCGATCAAGACGTTCTTTTAGACAGGTTAGTGTGGGCTATTGTTATTTATGTTGCTGCCCGATTTACTTTCGTGGGAAAAGGAAAAATACCGTCTACACGTTGATTACCAGCACGCAACAACATCAACCAAATGGTTACTTGATTAATATCCAATATATTGTAGATGTCCCTGGTGGTGTCGCTACTCGCCCTCATAACGAGATTTCCCTATATGGAGCAGTGGGTAATGTGCTCGGCTGCAGAGGCATAGGGCGCTTTGGGTTTACAACATCACCATCTTCTGTTACATGTAAATAAACTCAAAAAAATGCTAAACCTTTTTTATTATAATATCCTGCTGCAACAGATGTAGCATCGTCTGACTCACAACCCCATTCTATAGATGACATGGAGCTGGAGGGTCAGTGTTGAAGCTACTCATTGTGTATAACAACTTGTCAGGATTGATTTAGTGTTTGCTATCCATTTGTTTTTATATTTAATGTTATATTTCCGTATTTTGCTTTTGCAGTTCAGTAAAAACCTGTAATTATATTTATTTGTTATCGGTTGATATTTTGTAAGAAATCTTTATTAGGTTACATGTGGGCCTCCATGCTCATGTATTGTGCACTATATGATGATGTGGGGTGGTGGGGGCCCACATAAAAAAAAAATTCATGGGGGCCCCGATTCCTCTTGCTACGGCCCTGGTCTCAGGGATATTATTAGCATCGTTTATGACCCATAATAATCCATATTTAGGCGAGACTAGACGTTTACAACATTTAACGCGATCTGTTTCACTCAAAACGGCAGCTTCCATGAAGAACTCACTTCGAAATCGAAGGTAAAGACTACATTTCTGATAGGGTTTTGCTCCCATTCGTCTACATAGTAATCTGAACGTGTGGGAGCTGATTTCAGGCATGAAAAACACTCACCTTTCGGCGAAATTCGCCGTTTTGAAACCAGAATAGGTGACCTACGTGAATCGTGTAGATTCGATGAGAACATTTTTGTTGGGGGGGGGTACCAAAGATTTAGTGAACTACGAACAGGTGTACGAGTGCATGAAAATATTAGCGCAAAGGGCCTTGCATCACCAGTTTCCTTCTCTGGGAAGGTAGGGGAATACCGTTACCCGTCGCAATTTTAGCCAGCTAAAGATCTGTAGGGCTTGAATTTCGGTGCGGGATTGCGGGGATTGTATGGGATAAGATTTGGGTCAATAAATATGAATGAAACTTTTTTTGGGCGAAAACAAAAAAAAATATGCATAAACACCAAACATTTTTACATTGTCTTCAAATAAACTGCATTCTTTGATTAAAAATGTCAGTTTCGCTTTCGCCAAACGTGCTTTTGAATGCGCTGCCAGAGTTTTCGTTTTCGAAATCTTTTTTCTTCGTTTTTGCTTCTCAAATTTACGTTCGCCCTTCTGGCACATACCTATCGTGTGGGCGGGCGTAACACAAGTCCGCTCTCATTGGCTAGTGATATTTTGATTGACAGCTCCTTGAACCGGAAGTAGAGACTTCAGTGTCCTGAATTTTTGAATCTGTGAGTCAGTAAAACACTGATATTTCCCCCAAGATGAGTGATCAGAAGCCTCATTAACATCCTCAACGTCAGCACAGCCCGATGTAAGTTTAATATAATATCAATAGACAAATCTAGATTTTAGTTGTCTTCTGCTCTCTATTCAAGTTATGTCGCTATCTAGATCGGTGAATAATGAACTGGGCTGTATGCGTTTCTCAAAAGCTTTGCTAGGTTGGATTGTAGAGAACATTGATGGGAACGGTGCTTTGTGGTCATCTTTGTTATTGTCCATTCAAAAATCTAAATCTTATTTGCTTTTGATATAATTTTTAGGGCCAACGAGAAATGTCACTTCTCCAGGTACTGAACTCATTCATGTTATATAGAATGAACTAGTGTTGTCACTAGACCCGGTACTAACTGGATGTTATATAGATGCACTAGTGTTGTCACTAGACCCAGTACTAACTGGATGTTATATAGATGCACTAGTGTTGTCACTAGACCCAGTACTAACTGGATGTTATATAGAATGCACTAGTGTTGTCACTAGACCCGGTACTAACTGGATGTTATATAGAATGCACTAGGTTTGTCACTAGACCCAGCACTAACTGGATGTTATATAGAATGCACTAGTGTTGTCACTAGACCCGGTACTAACTGGATGAATGCGTGTTGTCTTAGTTCGATAAAGTACGTGTTCACTACCGCAAACTACAGTACCTATGCACGATAAATAGATGGATCAGATAACGCAAATATGTCCTACTACTCGTGAGTGAGCTACTTGCTAAAAACAGGTGATTAACTGTCTTATCATCCCAAAGAAGCTACCTTTGTCAGGCTGCCAATTTATCAAACTAAATTAAAGTAAGCCTCAAGTTCTTATAATTAGAAGAAGTTAAAATTGCAAAATAAATGGTTTATTTTTTCAGATGGTGGAGCAACTTTTTCAAGAGGAAACTTCTAAGAATCACCCAGAGGACAGTGTGGTGGTGCCAGAGATACATTGCCCCTTTTCCATCCAGAAACTTGCTGTTCTGCATGGATTGATTAATCCCTTGACATCACCATTGGATGACAGGGAGCTCTATGTCCAGACACTTAATATCATTGAAAGAATGTGCGCTATTTAACATTTATATTCTTAGGTAACACTCACAGGAACACATGCTGTTGTCAATTTTAATAAAAAAAACACTTAATTGCCATTCATCCATTTTTATTTTATACAAAAAAACATTTAATTTTCTGAATCATGTAAAACTATTAGCGATGAACATTGAAATTTTAAAGATGAAATAAAAAATATTCAGAGGAACAATCTGTGGACATTGAGTTAATTGTAAAGTCTATACCCTGAGAGCTCCATGTTGCACTGCTGTTTTCAAAATTTCTTTAAATTCATTCAAATTAGACATATGTGCAGTGGGAACTGTTATGTTTGGGTGCATGCACTGAAAATAGCAAAGTATGTGGCTTTGTTGCATACAAGTGTGGTCAAACTGAACTGTAATTATAAAGGCCTCTCTGTCTGACAGAAGCAGGTGCCTATGTGCTTGACCAGACAGCCACTGCATCACCTGTGGGACAGAGGTCCGCCTCATCCTGAGCATCTCCATCTAGGGCAGTAAAATAAACTCATGTTTTTAACAGCATTTATAGAATCACTTTATATACTCATTACAATACATAAACCATTTGTGATTTATTCCTATAATCAAAGCTGAATTTTCGGAATCATTACTCCATTCTTCAGTGTCACATAATCCTTCAGAAATCATCCTAATAGGATGCTCAAGAAACCTCGCATTGTTATGCTTCACTTCTGCAAGAGTCAAGTCATCATTCATAGACAAATTTCATTTCCCCAATCCAGCCTGCATTAGTTGCAGCTCCTCAGCTGATGAACGGGTCATTTCTACATTTACATTTATTTACAAGGAACACTGAAAACACAAATGGTTTCCAAGCTTTGTTGAGCTTGGCTGGTTTACTACTGTTATGTAAACGCCTTTTGGACCACCTCCTAAAAATGGGAAAGACCTACAAGAGAATGAAATCAAAAGTTATCAAAACATAAAACTAGATAAATAAAAAAATATACTCAGTATCTATCAGGAACTCAGTCGACCTCATCATTTTCTCTGCAATACAGCGACTGGTTGAGCACCTCTATGATGTTATGTATTGCTGATGCAGCATCTGCTGCACCAACTCCTGGGCCTTGCTGCACAATAATGTTCAGTCTGAGCTTTGCATAAATCACATGTAACATCTCTGAATTAATTGGAGTATAATAAACAACGTTGGGGGTATAGGCTAAATGAAAAACAGAAATAAAGTACTCAAACTAGAAAGTGCATTGCAGACATGTGAATAACAAAAACCAAACGTGACATAACAGGGCTCGACATAAAGGCTTGTCCACTTGTCCGGGACAATTAGATTGTTTGCAGGGTAAATGTACTTGCACCATTGGAGAAGTTTAAACTCAAACTAAATAAAATGCCATATATACGTTTTACGTTATGTGCCACTCATTAAACCTAGCACTAACGAATACATGTTGTACTAGGCTGCTGTGTAGACTATTAGCAGCATAGGACAAGTCTGTCAAAAAGTCGAGCCCTGTATAACACATAACGACCGACCTAAACAACGACAAAAACTAGTATCTAGATGTCTATTGATTTCATATTAAACTTACCTCGGGCTCCCCCGACGTTGACGATGTTAATGACGCTTCTGATCACTCATCCTGGGGGGAAATGTCAGTGTTTTACTGACTCACAGATTTAAAAATTCGGGGCACTGAAGTCTCTACTTCCGGTTCAAGGAGCTGTCAATCAAAATATCACTAGCCAATGAGAGCGGACTTGTGTTACGCCCGCCCACACGATAGGTATGTGCCAGAAGGGCGAACGTAAATTTGAGAAGCAAAAACTAAGAAAAAAAATTTCGAAAACGAAAACTCTGGCAGCGCATTCAAAAGCACGTTTGGCGAAAGCGAAACTGACATTTTTAATCAAAGAATGCAGTTTATTTGAAGACAATGTAAAAATGTTTGGTGTTTATGCATATTTTCTGTTCGTTTTCGCAAAAATGTCATTCATTTTTATTGACCCAAATCTTATCCCATAGGATTGCGCATAATTTAATTCCCGCAAGGTTAGTTTTTATAGTGCGAGAAATTCCCGCACAAATATATTTGCTTCAGCTCAGACCGAGGTAAAGTTGGTTGGATATTGGATATTCAACGGATATTCGGAGGCAGAGATTAGGTCTGGTTTCACCGCACTCTACACCTTGGTGATGGACCGACAGAAACCTCCCTCTGCTTATAGTTAGGGACCGTCAATAAAAGTACAAGTCTTAAAGTTATGAATTCAATAGCTGTTTAACCATTTGGCCTTGAAACTTCAAACCACTTTCAGATTGTTTTATAGAGGACACCCACATTTTGCACTGCTTTGTTTTTCTTAAGGAAATGGTGTGAGAGATGTTTAATAAACATTTAAAAAAATGTAGAAATCTATTATTTTGTGTGAAATCACTTGGAAACCTCAATTTACTTTCATATTGTCTCCAAAGGTCTTTCCCATTAGGAATATTTGAAAATTTCGTCCGGGGGAGCACCCCCCTATAGGGGTAATATCCTTCACACCTTTTTAAACGCTGACCCGTTTTCATGCCTGTGATTGCCTCACTCACTAGACCGAATGGAAAAAAGACCAGCTCAGACTCAGTAAAATAACTGTATCTCGGTCGTTAAACGAGCAAAGCCTGGCATAATGCTGAGACCTAAGGAAACACATATGAAGTGTGACATTCAGAGTCTGAGATATACATTTTCAAAGTCACTGAAACATAAAAAAAACTAAAAAACATATATTTTTTTGTTTTAGCTCATGCCAGACATTGTGTGTTACATTATCCTTAATGAATTGAACATTTCCACAACATTCAGACTGTTTTCTTTTAAATGCCTTTTACCAAATATTCCAGAGCAATATCCATTTAGATTGGATTGGGTCATTTTAGGTGGAAATTGAGGTCTGGGGCCCTGACAAGTGGTTAAACTCTTTAGTGACTGAGTGTTTTAGAGCAGACTGAACCCCTTTTTTTAATGTTCCGTGGCTACAATAACTGTCTCAGTCATGATTTCTTGCTAATAAAACAAAAATGTTCTATAATTTGATACTTAAATGCATCATTAAGCTGTGTGCCACAACCACACTGTTCTTATGGTGATTCTCACCATGTGGCAAACTCTGTGGCAAACCATAAACAAAATTTAGAAGAAAAACAAATTGCTATCATAACTTCTGCTGTCATGATTAACACTATGGGTTGTTTTAGGCAGATTGTTGATGTGGATTGGATGGTTACCATCAGTGTGGATGTGGTTTAAAGGGCTAGCTTATCATTTCTGTAGGTAAGTAATCAGGTCTGCAATGCTAAAGTGGTAGAACTCTTCAGTTTACTCATTACCTCTGCGTTGGGCTTGTGCATTTAGTACAAATTCTGTGTAGGATATATGCATGCAGTAGGACTTTTTGACATCAATATGTGAAATATTGATTGTGTAAAAGCTGGACCCCAGAATGACACTTCGGCACTTACTCAGGACTTGTTAGCAATAGTTAGCATGATTTGCATGATTTATCTGGTTTGTGAAGTGTTCCAGCCACCAAGTCATATTTACATATAAGTCCCTTGTTAGCAAAGGTTTGCATATGAGCCATGGCCAAAGTCTACGTCATTTCCACCATCGTCTATGTCCAATATGGCTGAACATTGGTGTGTATATCTTATTCCTCATGGTGAACATAAAACCTTAAGGTTTGCCATGATGGAATGTCTTGTTCACTGACAAATTGGAAAACCTTCACAAATTGTTTTTTTTTCAACAGTTGCTCCGATTGACCTGAAACCTAGATTGACATGTTTAAATTGATGTCTTGTTTGAAGGAGACCGCCATTCATACAAGTCTAATTCATAACTTTTTCTTTCTCAGGTCTGCCGTTCTATACCCGTGTGCTGGAGAACTGTGAAGATGAAGCCAGATTTGATGAGGTTTGATACTCTTTTTTCATTCTGACTTAAACACCTACTCTGATTCAAACCATGAAATCATGATTTGACCACTAAATGCAGGCAATTCTTCAGGAATCCAGATAGGGATCAGATATAAACATGAATTTGCCACCACTGTTACTGATCCTAAAAGTTTTGGTACACTAAATCCCATTGGATAATAAACATTTATAATGTCAGCTACCCACAGGACTCCAATTTTGAGAGCAGTCTCTTCGCCAATAGACAAAGCTAAAATATATATTTTTTTGATCATTAAAACACCACACAACTCTTCACTTCCAACCACCACCTAAAACACTACCATAAAAACAGCAAAAATCAATTACACCCCGACTGAACATAATTTTATCTGTTGATCTTTTTCTTCTTCATTACATGTACGTTCCTCAGGAGAACGTCACCAAACATCTACAAAGCAGGGAGAGGGGCAGTAATGTCAGGTGGTTGAGACTAATGTACTTTGTGTACTTTTGAATTGCCTTGTCTACTCCTGTCACCAGCACTGCTGCACTTGCTTTGTACAGTATAAGAACAGGCCTTGTTTCTCCAGTATTGGAGAAAGTTTGATGAGTGAGGACAATGGCCCTCATTTATCATTGTTGCGTAGAAACGGGCGTATATGTTGGCGTAAGATTATGCTTACACTCCTCTCACCACCTGATTTATGAATGTGTGCGTACCTTTGAAATCCAGGTGTACGCAATACCTGCGCTTGATAAATGCCGCGGCTGAAAACGATCGTCATTAGAATAACACGCCCCTAAATATTCAAGTCTCCGCCTCCCCCACGCCTTCATTTTACGCCATGGACACACGGAAGACGGCAAAGAAGAGAAACTTCTCCGACGTGGAGATCGCGATAATTTCGTTTCACGTCACATGTATTGGGGTGTACAATAGTGATGATGATGTGATGTGGAGTAACATTCATTGACATTAATAATTGCATGACAATTTGTAATATTCTTATTATTATTATTATTGTTATTATTAATGACGCTTATTGTTATTTAGATGAAGAATGTCATTGTTATTATTTTTATTATTATTATTATTTAAAAGAAGAATGTCATTTTTATTATTTTGTCAGTCTGAATTATTTTTTGGTCGAAAGCCTTTCATTACTGAACCCATATTTTTTCACTGAACATATCAGAAAATGACTATTTTTCTGCGCTCTGATCTCCTTCTCCTGCTCCGTGCGCTGCTCCGTCTCCACGCGGGTTCTCCGCATCCATCGCCGCCTGGATCATTTCTCGTGCGCGCTGCTTTATACAGTCGTGATGAAGTGCAGAGGATCCAAAAAGATCACAACATTTCGGCCGTATTGTTTCGGTGCAAATCAAATGCTTTGGTAAAGTCACACAAATTAAACATTGAAGCCCATGTTGCACAAAAATAAACACTGAAGTTTATAATTACTATGTTCTTGTTTTTTTACAGTGGGTCATAATATATCATATCTTTTAGTTTGTCAGTGCGTTTTGTGGTGTAAGGAATTGTTTTTCTGCGCATTTCCGCACTAACTCAAAACGTGCGTACATGTACACCACCTCCTGAGCTGGCGTAGGATTTGAGCGTGCCGTACGCCAACGTCCATATTGATAAATCTCAAAGTCACCGTGGTTTTGGGTGTACGCTGGAAATTTGGTGTACGCACTTTTGATAAATGAGGGCCATTGAGTACCCACATTCTTGCCTTCAGTCTAATATTACATCCATACTTAGTTCCACAAAAAGACACCTTTTTTCCACAATGCCAAGTATTATCTTCTAAGATTGACCAGCCTGTCATTATGTAAGAGGAAATGAATATGTGGCTAATGGCAATTTCTTTACTTTTCTATACCTCTGTCTGGGAGACAACGTTATTTGTCTTTTATTTTAATATTTCACACATATCAATCGTATCAATGCTTTAAGGATTTGACTCTGATCAACAGTAGAACTGTAATCTCTCAGCTTTTATTGAAGCTGACAATTGACGTTTAGCACCGTAGCTGAATGTTTCCTGGTGGAATTCTTCTTTTCACGCTGGGAAATCAGCTCTGTTATGCTTTAAGAGATGACGACTGCCCCCAGGGAATGGGATAATGAAGATAGGGAAGGAAGACAGGGTAATAAGGTTTGAGAGATTTAGGGATAGAGGAAAAATAAGGGAATGAGAAAAATTTGAGGAAAATAATGCGGGGAAAAGGAGAATGATTATGTAGATTTTCCAGACAAAATGTAGGTCAGTAATTCCCATTCTTTTACATTTAAGATTGTCTCTTATGTGAAAGAACTTTAAGATAAAGTCTGCACTGATTTTAGAAGTAATGTAGTTGAGCCAAACAAGTAAGTAAACTTTCGGCTGCCATGTACAGTATGTGCCAGTTTGTGCGTCATGTAATTACTACTGACTTTCAAACTTGAAATTTAATTCCCAACTAGACTAAAATAGAAAGCCAAACGTAGTTTATCTCAAATTACCCAGACAGCATATTTAAATGTTGCTGCTTGTTGTTTCTATGCAGAAAACATTTCCATTAAAAGGCTTGGCTCTGAGTAACACTTCCTTTGCTGATAACCAGTGCTATTGTTTTGTGTCTAATCAGCGGCAACTGTTTTATGTAACTTACTTTACCTACTCATGCCTACAGGAATGCACAGACACACCAATCATTTTCCAAGGGTACTATTTCAACCCCATTCACACTGGTGAGCTTTGCTTTAGCCCTTCCTAACAGCACTAACAGAACTTGTTCCAGTTACTGTGGAGGGAGAGTGATGTGAACTGACAGTATTCCAACTCTCTCTGCCCCAGATGTGTGGATATAAACCATTAAACGATTGAAGAGGTTATTATGTCAACATTAATAGATTTCTAAGACCGGTCCGTGGCGGTCTAAGGCCTAGAGTCCACCCATAACAGTGTGTAGTTCGAAATAAAGTACCTAAAATGCTTTGGATCTAATAGCAGTTTTGTCGTCATTATTGTAAGCCTCCTATTCCTCTTCCCCCCTCCTCTATCAAAGCCTCTCTAGTAGAGAGCACAGCACCATTAGCATAGAGATAGGATGCCTGTTTCTTTATGCATGGACTGGAACATGGAACCTTTGATATCAGGCCCAATTTTAAATCTCTATTCATAATTAAACACAGCTGTGGTTGTGGGTTAGTTTTGAGCTGCAGTGCAGTAGGGGCACCTAGTTGAATCAACCCCATAAGGTTAATGTTTTCCCCTCTATGTTAGATTGAACATAAAAACAACCATACCTAAACAAACCTTGCATGCATTCCAAATAGAATACAGTATATTTGGGATGTAATTGAACAGCAGTTAGTGTTGGGAGGTGATTTGTGCTTGGACCTGGTTGCAAATCCAAACATTTGTATCAGTCTCTTTGTTGAAGGGTTAATTAAGGATTAATAAAGCAATTCATTGCCAGTAGCCCTTCATGACTTTTTCGCGAGACAAATAACAATTTAACGTAACATTCATAGAGACAACCGCAGAAAACGGACAGACCATCTGATATTTTTAGTTGCTTACATATTACATGTTCTTATTACATATTATTTCAAGTCATTACAAGTCTACAGGGTTTTCACTTAGTCCCTACTTACTACTAACTGAATGCCATGTATTGTATCTAATCATCATCCACCGTGGTTTACCCCAATAGCCAATTTTCTGGCCACAGTAATGTCACTTCCGGCAAGTGTCTGCTTCGCTTCACTGATTGTCCCAGCCTGAGGACAAATCACAAGAAAACAGCACACTTGTGACTCTTTTTGTTGTGTGTAATTTAGCCAGTGTTATTGTTAACTGATCTATCAGAATTTACCATTTACAACTTTATTGCCAACTAGTATAAACCAAGGTTTCTTGGTGGCCCGAGTGCAGCAATTAACACAAATACCAAAACAATTAACACATAAGAAATAAACAAATACGAACAACAGACTACAGTAAGCCACAAAATGTATGTAAAATATGTAAGATGCAATTGTCCAATAGTCAGGTATTTGTGTGATCGTGGGGGGCAGGTTATAGTCAGTTGGGTACCAGGGGGAGCAATTAGTGCAGCACTTAACACAAGAAGTAATCAAATACAAACAATAGACTACAATAATTCACAGAAAATATTTTGAAATATGAAGGTGCAATTGTCCAGTCTAGATTCTGTGTGAATGTGGGGGGCAGGTGCAAGTCAGTTTGGGTATGGGGCATGTTTCTTAGGCCTACTGCTGTAGGAAATAAACTGTTCTTGTGACGCAAGTTTAGACCTCAACTTTCTGCCAGAGGGGAGAATTCTGAATAGTTCCAGGGTGAGGGCTCAGCCTCAATCTTTGCCGCTCGCCTCAACTCCCTGGAAGTGTGTAGGTCACGTACAGATGGCAGATTTCAGCCAATGACTCTTTTCCTTGACAGTGGCTGCAGTGTACCAGACGGTGATGGAGGAGGTCAGGATGGACTTAATGATGGCAGTGTTGAAGTTCCCCATCATAGTCCTTGGCAAATTGAAGCTGCCACAGGAATTAAATCCTCAGTTGTGCTTTCTTTGTGAGAGAGGTGGTGTTCAGTTCCCACTTGAGGTCCTGGGCAATGTTGTTGCTCAGGAAACGAAAGTACTATACAGATTTGCTTGGTGGTACAAAGGGCTTCTGGGCTTCTCCTAAAATCCATTATGATCTCCAATATCTTTTGTGCGTTAACCTCCAAGTTGTTCAGGGTGCACCAGGAAGCCAGACGGTCAATCTTCCTCCTGTAGATGGACTCGTCTCCATCAGAAATAAGTCAGATGAGGATGGTGCTAATACCATACTTTAGATGCTTGAGGCAGGGAGTGAGGGCGGGGAAGCCCAGAGAAGGTGGTTCTGCTGGACGTCTCCCCAGTGGGAATCTCTGCCATGGAGGCGACTTTTTTTGTCCCCAGGGGTGCTGGCAGATGGTTGGCCGGCATTGAAAAGGCCGGCACTGGAGGAGGGAGACACTCTTCCAGGGGGTCAACAAAAGGAGTGAGGAGAAGGAGCCACTCCTCCTGGAGCATAGGTGGAGGTGGCAGGGGAAACTCCTCCAGGCTCTCTGCCACCTTCTACCGCCACCTGTGGGCAGGTTCTTGCGTTTGTCCTCGCCAGCCTTCTAGCTGCCATCGCTGACACTCCCCTGTCACATTATGTTCAGTCTCGTTATCACTACACCTGGTGTCCATTTCCTCATTAGTAGAGTATTTAGTTTCCCTGTGTTTGGTCTTGTCTTTGTGTGGAATTGTAACATGTCTGTGTGAGCTGTTGCCTCATTTACCCTCCCTGTGAAAGGGGTGTTATCCTGCGCTGTGTCGTGTTGTTTCTTATTTTTGGAAGAATTACTTATTACCTGTGTGTGCTATTGAAATTTACTCAGTTAATGGATACTAACACTGTGTTAGACCACTTCCACATTTTTCAGGAGAGAGTTTGAGGCAGTATATCTGTCGCTAATTAACACTAGAAGCGCCGGAGGTGGGTCATTTGACCCAGAGGCACGTAAAAAAATCTTTTTGCGGCGCTCTATTAACTTACAGAAAAATCCTTTTAGATATGCTCCTAGATATGCATGCTTTATCCCCCTGTTTTTTTTCCTGTTAAAATAATCACTGGAAATGCGAATTTTGTATATTACTATCTACCCCTTAGTATAATGTATATTATACTAAGGGGTAGATAGTAATATACAAGATGTTGTAAGCATATAGATAGTAATATACAAAATGTTGTAAGCATATAGATAGTAATATACAAAATGTTGTAAGCATCAATATGCTTACAACATTTTGTATATTACTATCTACCCCTTAGTATAATATACAAAATGTTGTAAGCATATTGATGTTTATATTCTTTTCATTTCGATGCACAACAATACTTTGTTGAAGACTCTGGAGATATGGCTTATTGAACGTGGGCAGTACAACCGAGCCCACAATGACTGGCTGCGCTGGGAAAAGAGACCATATAGTCGGAGTTCCAGCGGATGAACCACGCCTCTCACAGCGGAATGGTTGGAAAGATATGGGGATTCCCACAGAACCACGCCTCTCACAGAAGGATAGGGGGATTCCCACAGAATTACGCATACTTTGAATGGAGTGAATCGGATATAACGTGTCATTGGAATTCACATAGGAATACAGGCATATTTTTGTATTAGATAATTTAATTTAAAAGTAACCTTATATTTGTGGGCTGACATTGACAAAACTGCTGATGCGGATTTACTTCCTTCCCCAGCCGACGTGAAAAAATGAAATTATAGTCATGGAAAGTCAAGGCTGAACATTGTACATTGATTTTAATTACTAAACGCAACGCCAGCGGGCGCAGGCTGTTTGTTGGCTAGAAATTTCTAAATATAAATGAGTTCAGCAAGTTTAGAGACGTCGGTCTTTAGGCTTCATTCACATGCAAATCCCGACCATTTACAATTCAATCCGTTTGCCCCACACCCCCAACAACAGACTCCTCTATATCTTGCAATGCAATCCGCTCACCCCCAATAAGACTTCCATATCTTAGAACTGAGTTCGCGAAATCATCCAACCATAAGAAAAACTAGACCGATTTGCACAAAACGAAATAGTTATTTTCTCAAATGTTCTCCAAACTCATCCGTCAGTTCCAAAGTCTCACAGTATAATATGATAATAGCTGCCGGGTACTAACTTCAGGCTATTCCTGTGGGGGCAGTGTCTTTATGATTTACATGTAAATGCGCGATAGAGGGAAACAATGGAACTGGCCAGCCAGTGACCTGAATTTTCTTCAAGAAAGGGAGATGATAAATACTTAGACCGTGTCTTTGTGTGGGTATATGTTAGAACGCTGTATAGAATTATTACAAAACTGCGTTGTACTCTTTTCTGTTCTATTTCCACGTTGGTTGTTGGTTAAAAGCAAATGTATTTACATATGTATAACATACATTTCTCACAGACTTGATTACGTGGGATAATTGCTTCATATAGTTAGTGTTATCTGGGCCAAAATAAGTGAGTTACATGAATGCGCCTCTTCAAATAGGATTATTGTCCCCAACCAAAGCATGTTGTATTCAGTGAGCTTCCTGTCAAATGCCGACAATTCGCGAGTCCGTATTATATTATTACAACAAGGTATTTGGTATTGAATGCGAGATGTACGTTTTGCTCATTATTGATTTGAACGGACATTACAGATTATGATAAATACTTTTAGGTTGTGTCTGTGTGGGTAAACCATACATTTCTCATGTGCGTCACATGAATTAAATACTTCATAACATATTAACTCAATCATGTCTACAATACGTCAAGTTAATTTTCGTTAATTTAAAATTATTTGTGTGGTATTATGGCACCATAAAGACCTAAATATACGTGCTTGTCGTTTTGTGGCTGTTTGCCTGTGATGGGACTAAAAATAATTTAGTGTGGTTACTCTAATTTCCAATGTGGCCAACTTTTCTGGACGGCTGATTTTCAAAAAATGAGTGCGTCGCACATACGGCGTGGTTGGTATCATTGGAAAGGTGAGTTTACACAGAATTAGGGAAAATTGGAAAGGAGTAAATCTGAAACTGCCGGCGGGAGAAACGGGTCCCAGAGTGTTATAGAAATGTTTTAAATTATGCTGCACAAAGCCTCCGTGCCCACGGAGTCATGTTTGGTACGGTTGGAATCATCCATGCTTTGAATGGAGGTAAATCGGATACTGTGTGTTGGAGAAATGGCTTTTGGAACGCAATAAATAGCGTTTGGCTCATAATGAATTGCTGCCCTGAAAACATGAACATGTCTGAGTTCCAGCGGATGAACCACGCCTCTCACAGCCGGTTGGGGGATCCCAGAACTATGCATACTTTGAATTGATAAAGTGTCATCGCAATTTACATATGGATATAGGCATAGTTTTGTAATATAGGAATTTAATAAATAAACATAAATTTTTAAGTAACCTTAAATTTGTGTGCTGACACTGACAAACTGCAGGTGAATACTTTCCTTCCCCATGCGACAGGAACAAACTACTGAATGCTCAAACAGCTAATTCGATTCTGTAAGGCCATTGAAAATTGTTTCCCTCAAACGCACACTAACTTTAAATTAAACCAAATTAAGTGACTTATTTTATGTGGGTATGGGTAACATAGGAATGAAACCCTTCAGCCCGAATGCATTGAGCGCAATAAATCAGACAGTTGGAGTTAACAGTCGCGCAACAATAATCCCTTGAAATGCTCGTCTTTTTTGGTTACAATTATTTTTACAGTTTATTATAGAATCCATTACTTCAGTGGTTTTATAAAGTAAAATTTTATTTCCTGTCAAAAAATGATTATTTTTTAAGATTAATTTGGTTTAATTTAAAATAATTAGAGTGGTAATATGTTACCATAAAAGCCTAAATCTATGTGCACTTATTAAATAATAGTGGACACTTTTAGGCCATCTATTCATTTGCCAGGAAATTTTAACATTTTCGCCACCTTGATTTTACAACAGCCCGGTCCTTCTGAAGCAAAGATAACCAAGATGCGCCATCTGCTGGTCATTGTGTGTCATTGCGTGTCCACAACATTCTCCCATTCAAACCAACGCATGGGTCATTTGACCCAAAACCGCGAACAACGACCCTATCTGAGCCTCGGCGCTCCTAGTGTTAATCCTCAATGAAATACATTGGCGGAATCTTCAAAACTAGAGTGTGAGAGCCCATTCAGCAGAAAATGTACATTAACATTTGTAAACTGCTCCTGCTGCTTGAGTTTCAATGCTATACACACAAATGGCATATCAAAACGTTCAGCTATTTGTGTTGTCACTAAAAATGTTCAAATATAAGCTGTAACATAAGTAGTTATTACGTTATGTCCTTTTGTTTCCAACTTGCGCCTCCCTATAGACATCCATTGAAACTGTGATTTTCTCCACTCTAGCTTGAAAGCGATTTTTGGTGTTTTTTTGGTCGTTTGTAAATTGTGATAGCGCCTACATTTCTGGGGTTACAGATACATGTTATACATCAAAATGTCGGCCTGGTTCTTAGGATTCTCATGATGTAATTGTTTAAACTGTGTGAGTAAAACTCTGGTTAAACTCTGGTTAATCACAGACAGACAAGCTGCATTGGCTTAATGAAGGAACATTCTGGAAGGGGCGGGGGGGAGGAGGCAGCGCGCTCTGATATCGATGAGAACAGGTGCTCCTCCTGACAAAGGCATAGTTGCCTGGCTACAGCCAAAGACACTGCCAGGAAACAGCCAGACACTGCCTGCAGCAATGAATGAATGAATGAATGGGTAAGTTCTTTCTCTGGGTCTCTGTTTACACGTTAGCATGTTAGCTAGCGTTAGCGCGTTAGCCACTCCTGTAAGTATATGCATACATTCAGACAGCTAACCTTAGCATGTTAGCTAGCGTTAGCGCGCTAGCTAGTGTTAGCTACTACTGTAAGTGTATGCATACATCAAACAACAACGTTAGCATGCTAGCTAGCGTTAGCGCGCTAGCTAGCTAGTTACTCTTGTATGTGTATGCTCCATCACTGGGTAGATTGTATTCAAACGACTTTTGTTGGTGTGCAAACTAACTAGCTAGCCAGTACTGTTTGTGTAGGCTCACTAAAACAACTAGGCAGGTTGCAATGCTGTTTAATAGGTTACTAGGTTGGTTAAAAGGCTGCTTACAATGCTGCTTAATAGGCAGGTTACATGCTGTTGAATAGGCAGGTTTGCATGACAATGAATAAGCAGGTTACATGCTGTACTATTGTCATGTTACATGCTGTTTAATAGGCAGGTTACATGCTGGATATTAGGCAGGTTGCATGCTGTTTAATAGGCAGTTTATAATGCTGTTTCATATGCTACTATGGTGCATGCAGCAGTAGTGTGTATTCATGAGTAATGACTGATAGGTTTAACACATTGTATACTATGGTGCATGTAGCAGCAGTGTGTATTCATGAGTAATGACTGATAGGTTTAACACATTGCATACTATTGTGCATGCAGCAGCAGTGTGTATTCATGAGTATTGACTGATAGGTTTAACACATTGCATACTATGGTGCATGTAGCAGCAGTGTGTATTCATGAGTAATGACTGATAGGTTTAACACATTGTATACTATGGTGCAAGTAGCAGCAGTGTGTATTCATGAGTAATGACTGATAGGTTTAACACATTGCATACTATGGCGCAGCAGCAGCAGTGTCACCTCAGTTTGGCAGTTGATATCAGTACACAGTCAACTACGGGTGTCCGCAAGCACACATCATCGATTAAAATGTCCCACAGATTTACTCCATTCAAAACATGGGTGATTCTGTGGGACCTGCTCTATATAACGGTACCAAAATCTGTGGCTCGAGGAGTCTTTATACAGCGTTATTTAAAAGGTTACTGGGCAAAATCGCACCCTTACACAGGCAACTGCTCAGGCTGACATTGTCCTATTCGAACCTTTCAAAGCATGGGGCATATTACAGGAGCCTCTCTGTATGGGAACACCTGCCACACAACTGGCTGGCCAGTTCCAGTGTTTCCCTCGATCGCCCATTCACATGTACATCATAAAGACACTGCCCGCACATAAAATAGCCTAAAGTTAGTACCCAGCTGGGAGATTATGTTGGAGGGGATCTAAAGGGGCTGGCCGATTGCCATTTTCAGCCTAAAGACAGATGTCTCTAAACTTGCTGAGCTTTTTCACTGTATTTAGATACTCATTGTATTTTTTATATATTTTTGTTATTGCTGTATCTATGCTGCTCAACTCATCAGTGTCAAAACTGTCTTTAATATATTCATATTTAATTTTATAGATTGAACATTTTTGCTAATTGCTAATTACGTTGTTAATCGCAATGGAAACAAGATCCAATATGTTTCAGTCCCCCTACTCAATAAAATAATAATAAAATGGTCCCGGAAGGGGTGTTTGAGTTCGCCTAGTCTGTAGTAGGCTCCTGTCTCACAGCGAAAACAGCCGACTTCATCCACACCAAGGATAGAAACAGAGAGGCAGCGTTTATCCGACAATGTCATTATGCATCTGATGGAAGCTTACTTGGGCAGAAAAAAAAAAAAGAAACAAATGTTACGACTGACAATTACTTCACCTCCCTGCCACTGGCAAGCAGTCTTTTGGCAAACAAAACCACGGTTGAAATTATTCAGAACAGGTAATAAAAAATACACCTTTTCATTTACATACCTCAAAGTAAATACATACTTTGTACGTTGGCTTTAGCTTGCTGAACAAATATTTAGAATAATTCCAATCTTTACCAGAAAGCCACACAATCAATAACCTTAATGAACTAAATTCTTGAAAAAGATTAACATACATCTTTTTACAATCTTAGATGCACAAAACTTAGGAAAACTTAAACTGTAGGAAAAATTAAATGCAAACGTGCATTTTATTTTAGGCACACAATGTTATGTTGGCGGCTTAAATCATTACTGGTATAGTACCATACCATTAGTAGAATAGAATATCTTTATTGTCATAGTACAAAAAATGTATATTTTATTCTATTCTACTAGTGGTATGTTACTATAAGGAATGATTTGAGCAGCCAACACCAATGTAGCATACTCAGGAAAGTGCGTCAGATGTTACCTCTGGCCCTGACCACACACAACAAACGCACAGAACATCAGTTGGGGTAAAGATTTGTTCAATAGTAGTACAAAACAGTATATACGCCAGAAAATAGCCTTCTAAGAGGACAAGACTTGCATTTAGGCTCAGTAGTTTTTGACATTCCAAGTCCAAGCATCTTAATCTTCTCTCCATTCATGATCAGCAAGGTCTGCTATGAGTGTAGGGACTCGGGGGTTCACCGGGAGCTGTTTTTTTTCTTCTTAACTCAACTTGCCTTTCTCAGGGTTTATGCTGAAGAAGCACCTTGAACAGAGATTTGAATGACTTTGTGTGGTGCACAAAAACAAGTATATACACACTGAGGGATAGTTCACAAGAAAATGAAAATAATGCACACCCCAAAACATTTATGAATGCCTACCTTTGCATGAACTCCAGAGTAGAACCCAGTTCCAAAGGGTAGTGAATATTAAAACAGTAGTAACTGCCAAACATCATGAACAATACAGAGGTGATTGTAGAAGTGTGCAGAGTTGTCACCTTCTGGTCGATGCTCAGCATGAACGTTGTAGATTCGTAGCAGGAAGATCCTACAGACAAAAACAAACAATAAAATGGCTTTTAATATAATTTGGAGCTTCAATCTCTGTGTGCTGACATTCACAACCAGCCATTCTAACAACGTAACTGTGAATTAACAGTAACTTAATGATAATGTTCTCATCATTTACTAACCCTCATGTTGTATCAAACCTGTATAGATATATCTGTATTGCTGAAC
This sequence comes from Dallia pectoralis, assembly GCA_029465975.1. NCBI lineage: Eukaryota > Metazoa > Chordata > Actinopteri > Esociformes > Umbridae > Dallia > Dallia pectoralis. The sequence goes on along the minus strand of CM055734.1, from coordinate 21,679,475 downwards.
ACAAAGAAAACTATTTTGAAGAACATTTGTAACCAAACCAAATAAATATAAAAATAAAAATATGATTGGAACATCATGTGGTTGAGTAAAAGTAATCATGTTTGGGTGAACAATCTCTAGGGTGAACTATATTTGACACCAAATGTTATTAATTCAAACTTACCACAGACAATGATGCAGGGTGTTGCTGGTAACTTGTCTACCTCCACATCTTTGACAAGGCAAGACCGTTCCACATAATGAACCATCACCTCTTCCTTTTTATCAAAGTAGCCAAGCAGAAGAAGCGCCACATTTTTTCAAATCTTCACTGCCTTTCTCTGTTTGACGTTTCTTAACTTTTTGTTTTGCAGCCGTTTGCATATATTTTGTCGTCTTTTCTGCACCAACTGATTTTAAAAGGTTCAGGAGCCACTATTTATTTGTATCCAAGCTTTTAAGAAACATCTCCTTCAGATCAATGCTGGTCAGCTGCTTAAATTGTACTCATACCAATCTCGAAGTAGAAAAAGCCAATTCTCACAAATGTGTGGTATGCTGCTCCGTTGTTAATCTTTTTGCGTTGAGAGTAAAATGTTATTTTCATAAGGTTGCTAACATCTTCTGTGCCGACATTTGTTGGTTTTGACATGATCTTCATTCGTTCTTGTTTATCCAACTGGCTCCCATTAGTCTCATTCAGCGGCATACATTGTAAATTACAATTCACACAACCATAGGTGTCTTGAACCCGCTGCCCTTTTTCAGCAGGAATCTCCTCTGTCTCAGAGTCTTCTGTTCTGATGCGCTTTCTGATTTTTGGCATGTTGGGTCTCTTCACATTTTCTATGCGATTCTGAATCAGCTTGACCAGCAAGTCATACCCTGAACCAATTATATCACCTTCAATTACATCCTGCAAGGATGCAGGGTATTTGGCCACCATCTCTTTGGCAATTCTGAAGAAGTGGATGTAGCTTAGTAAAAGTATATCTCTGTCCCAATTCATAAATATATACATATTTTGTATTGTAGAAGCTGGGAGAAGAAGTCTTTGTAATTTCAGATTAAATAAGCTAACATTTCTCAAGTACAAAAAGTCAAAATCTTGAAACAAGCCCATTTCGCTATAATCTGACACACAAGTATTTGCATCTAACTCAGCAGGACATTGCTCAGTTGAAACAGACAGTATCTCTGATGAAGAATCGCTAAGGCTGTTTACAGAACAGTTCCTGTGCTTCCTAGTCATCTGACTGGTAAAAGAGGACATTATTTGAAAAGCACTTTTGCACCCTCCCACTGGACAGGTAACTGCTTCATTTATATGCTTCTTTAAGTGAGCAACAAGACTGGGCACATCATGGCACTGATGACTACATAGTGAAATACTGCATGTCAAAGCTGTATCAACCACTGCAGCAGTCACAACAGTGGTAGAGCCGTTATGTCGCCGATAGAAATGACTCTTAAATGCTACATATTTGGAAAACGACTGTTTGCACTCAACTGCTACGCATTTGAAAATTGCCAGAGGTTCATTACGATGAGGTCTACAGTGCAGAACATATTCCCTCAAAATTTGCACTGTTAAACTACAAAAAGCAAGAGTACATTTTAATGCATTTTCAAAACTTACTAATCCGAACTAAACCAATAACCAATGCAAGATATTCTACCTAGCAATTTTTTATAGCATGACATAGCCTACTGCTAAACTGCGTTACAAACATTTTAATCAAAGAAATCTGAGCGAATTTGTTCATATCCAATAAGTAGGTTCATATATTAAAAAGATAAAATGTTACCATCGAGACAGTCCACGTCATTTATGAGACTTTCCGTGTCTAAAAAATGTAATTTCCGAAGCTCGCGATGGTCTGTGCCTTGCTTCTTGCTTGACCTCAGTTCCAGAGAAAATGCCAGTTCACCAGCAAAAAGACCCGAGCGCACGTGAGAAGCTTATTGGAGAAGTCAAAAGGCAACAACTTTAAAACATTAAAACATAAAAATGTTTTCTAACCAAATGGGTTCTTTATATTATGCAGCGTCGTGGCACATATTGGATAACTGAAACGCCAATAAGTCTGGTTAGGAAGGTGAACAGTCACAAGGTGGGTTAGAGTATGTATGTGTTTGGGTGTGGTTCTATGTATAAACAGAAGTAACACTTAATTAACAGATACAATAATATCAATATTACAATAGGGATGTTTAGTTAAGTAAGTATGTACTTATTATCATCATTACTTACATGCATGAATAATGTATGAATAACCAGATCACAATATGGTCATCCTTGAACTTGAGATACTGTATGTGCTATATGTAATAATCAAGACTGAATCCTAGACAGTAAATTACCTTAAGCATGTAGCAAGTTCACATGCTTCCATTTGTCCTATACAGTACGTTTTGTACAATTGACTATGCCCCTTTAAGTAACCTGTTGTAAACATAAATGTGTCTAGATATCAAGTTAGTACCCACTCCCACACATATATATTATGCAATATAAAATTGTGACGTAATCAAATGAAATCCTTACTACTTATGAACTATGCTAAGTGGCAGTGAACAATGTAACAACTACTCAGGTCATACTTGCTATGACTAGACAGAGTTACAGGCAATAACAGCATCTTAACTAATGTGTCAATTACTGGTATATGGACGCACACTCAATAAGTCCACCAAATACTTGAAGCCAACCATTTATTCTGTTTGGAGTAAACGTATTTACACTGTCCTCCGAAACTACTTTTCATGTGTCTAGAAAAGCACATACCAAATACTCAGGGCATCTGAACAGCCCATGTCTGTCCTAAATGGGGAACCTTTTCAACATACATAAAATAATGCTTTTCAGCAAGGAGTTATTGAAATGATCTGATCTAATGGGAGACCATGCAGGGCTGGACATTTACTTTTTGATGCACTTGTCCTTTGCGTTTCACTTGTCCATGCACAAAAGTCACGTGTCCGAGGAAAGATGTATTGTTTTATAATTTAATACATTTTGACTACCGAAGATGAGCTGTAATATTATACAAATCATATAGGTAACAATTATTACATTTTTTATTTGTTTCATAAAAAATGTACACAATTTCTGATAGACGTAATGAGTGGCACATAACGTGAAGTAACATGGAATTATATTTTGTTTGACAATAAAACTTGTTTTGTGGAAAACTCACAACTTAGTTATCTCGTGGCCACAACTTGGTTATCTCGTGTGAAAATGGCAACTGAGCTAAATCTTAAAACTGACATAGAAGAGGGGTACAACCTTAATAACATCTTATCTTAATCATATTATTTTTGCTTAAATGTCTTCTATGGGTAACCTGAATGATAAGATTGTCTAACCTCCTGTTCCTTAAGATCAGCCTGAAAAGTTCATACATTATTAAAAAATGATTCATTAATGTTTATTATATTCATATTAGGTTGATTTTGGCTCTGAATAATTATATGTGATTCATTTAAAAATTCTGTTGGTTGAGACATGGTCTCAAAAGTAGGGTATGTGGTGGATTTTTTTATATTATGTTATAATGATAGTTTAATGTATAATCCGTATGGTTCTAATTCTAAGTAAGGTCAGGAGACTGCTCTGTTATTCTAGGTGTTTCTCTAGGTTAACTAAGTTATGTAGACATCTTGTCATCCTTAGACCTTGGGCTCCAGAGTTGTTAAGAATACGTGTGGAATGGAGAGGATGACGTGGGGTCTGGAGTGATAATATGCACATGAAGGACGAAGGGGTTGATACTAGACGTATATATATATATCAAAGCTCAAACGTTACTCTTTGAGCATTGTTGACTTGACATGTAAATGTGTTCTTAACTGCTCCAGGTTCATGAATAAAGCTACTACTTGTGAAAAGAAGTTACAGTCTCTGAACTTTTTAGAATTCTATGACAGTGGACATAAAATAAATTAGAATGGATAGAGATTATGATCTTATATCTTATTATATTATGTTATAAATACATTCTAACTACCCTTTTTTGCAGGGTTACATTATCTGTAAGAGGCATCTAATCAGAATATTAAGGACATTAGGGTTCTTCATGCATCAATACGCTAATCTGCAAAGTGTAATTGATTTCAAAATTAATCAACTACAAGGTTCTAGAAGGCTTTATGGATATGTGGCCGCATCTTACTACAAAATAAGTCTGGCCACAAGATAAATAAGTTGTGGCCACAGAAAAAAAATATTCAGGTCACCTCCAGGGCTCCGAAGTACACTTACTACCGGAGGGACATATTAGAGTTATATCTGTTGTACTCAAGACTACGGACAGCAAAAATACCAATCCGGCGGTGTAGCCCATTTTCTTGCAGCGACTGTAAATGGTGAGATTCTTCTATTGTTGAGGATAGCTTGTTTTAGCTGATATACCTCACTTGGCTAAATTAATCTACATTTACTGCCAGCTAGACACATTTTAACTATACAGAAGAACCCCACAGAAATACACGTACTGTACTGAAAATAATTTGTATAAGAAGTTAGTATTCGTAAACACGGCGATTTACCATTCAAGGTCGTTTTTTACTAAGCAATAATGCAAAAGTTATCAATCAAACTTTCTTGTATTTAAATAAACGTTACTTATCTGTTAATTCTTCAGTTTATTTGTGTTATATTATTTTACTGTTGCTACTTTACAGTCTTTCACCGTTAAAATTACATATTTTTTAACAGTGTACATCTCGCATTCAATACCAAATGCCTTGTTGTAACTCCGACAGGGGCGTCAGTTTGTGTTGAAAAGTGGTGGGGACAAAAGATCCAGTGGCGTAACTAAGATCGGGGGAGAGGGGGGGTTAATTTGGCAGTACAATGCTAAATCATAAATCAGATGTACCAGCAATCGATTTAAATAGTACATTGTGTTTAATTTGTCATTTAATGAGATCTAATGTGTGTTGGTGCCGAGAATTTTCACGTGAATAAATACATAGATTCGACAGTTACACGCATGCACTTTAATGGTCCAGTGGCAGAACTTTTGCCAAGCGTGTCAGCGGTTCTGGGTTCTAATCCGCACTCGCTCATAAAAACCCATTATGTTTATCAGTGGTTGTATATCAAGCAGGGACATGTTTGTGTGCATTTTACTTTGTGGTTTCACCGGAACGAAAAGAGAGTCTCCGCTACTTATTGAACCGCGCGTCCGTGTGAAGACTGTGCGCTGCAGCGTGAGCCACATGAACACTTGTATCCGTGCCACTGATCGCGTGAGCCACATGAACACTTGTGTCCGCGCCACTGATCGCGTGAGCCACATGAACAATTGTATCCGCGCCACTGATCACGTGAGCCACATGAACACTTGTATCCGCGCCACTGATCGCGTGAGCCACTTGAACACTTGTATCCGCGCCACTGATCGCGAGAGCCACATTACCACTAGAAGCGCCAGAGCTGTTTTCACTCCTTTAATCGCCAGAGCCCCGCGCCCGCTGGTGTCATTAACATACGAATCATCCCAATTAGCACCTACATTCTCATCCGCAGCTTCACCATCCATTCACTGAGTAACCTGCCATCCATCTACAGCATCAGATCATCTACTGTGTTATCATCCTGAATTAAATGAATTAAGATGAATTATGAAGTAAAACATTTTACTAAAATAGTAGGCTATGTATTTATTGTCTTCTGTAACCATCCAATACAAAATTAAAACCATGATTTTTAAATGCACAGGCTATGACATTTACATTTCTAGAGATCGAATAAATGAAAATCCATCAAACTGTATGTCCTATTTTGATGTAGTAAATACAAAAACATTTTAGATCACAAGCGACGTGCAAAATGATTTGCGCATGATTGGTCGTATATAGACATATTGCAACACAGACTCTTGAAATAAAAACATTAGGCTACAGTGTATATATAATTCGATCATTTTTATTTGTAAAATGTATTATAGTCATTACAGTCCAGTAACTTAGGCACTGTAGACAATGAAACACGTATTTTACAACACAGTTTGATTGGTCACGGTCGGGTATTCTGCTGTTACCCGGGAGATACATTAATCTATTTTGTTTTATATTTTCGTTCTTTTTTTTGTAAAACATATATTTCTTTATAAACGTACCTCTTTCTTCTACTTCATTCAACGTGTGGCCAGCTACAAATTCCTGGGTGTCCACATCTTCAACGACCTATCCTGGTCCCTCAACACCTGTACTTTTTAAGGAAGTAAAAGAAGGCCCACCTATCCATCAACATCCTGGTAAACGTTTAACGCTGCACGGTCGAAAGCATTCTACCATCATTGGTGCCCAGCTTCCCGCCATCGAAGACATCCAGCACAAACGCTGTTTGTGGAGAGCCCACCGAGCCATAAACTGCCCCCCCCCCCCGCCATAAGTACTCCACTGGCTCTGGCTGACCGGGATGGACCGGCTCAAGTGGTGGATGTATAGGCCATTCCTTGTCTACCTTCAGTGCTGAGTCCAGTCTATGTCTACCTCTTGCGGCGGAGGTAGAGCCTAGACCAAGGGGGAAGCTGGATGCTGCTTGTGGTAGGCAGGGGTTTTGGCAGCTGCGCCTGGCAGGCAGGGTGCGCTGGCTGCTCCGTCATGCAGGCAGGTTGCGCTGGCTGCTGCGTCAGGCTGGCAAGGGGTACTGGCTTTTGCGTCATGCTGGCAGGGTGTGCTGATGACTGCTCCAGAGCAGTGGGTGAAGGGAGGGGGAGAGGGAGAGGAGGACATCCTTGCCTCTCTTCTTCGGCCAGAGGAAACTCTAGTTCCCCGGCGCGTGCAGATTACGACGCGTGCGTCTCCGCGACTTTGGCTTCTGCAGGCTCCGTGTTTTTTTTGTCCTACATCGGGACACGACAAAATAAATGAGAGAGTTTTGCAAGTCAAGGGAGCGAGTCAAATTCTCCGAAACGCGCTCTCCTCGCCCTCAGCCGCTGACCTCGGGTCCTCGAAACGCGCTCCCCTGCCTCTCCTGCTGCCCTCGTGGTCGCGGGAGACCCGAGCCTAGGGAAACGCACTCGCCTCAGCCCTCGCCGCTGTCCTCGTGTCCCAGAAATGCACTCTCCTCGCGCTCTCCTCACCGCTGTCGTTGGGTCCTCGAAACGCCTTCGTGATATGGCGCCCGACTGGATGCCCGGCAAGCGCAACAAGAGGCGCATGTTCCTGGAGCGCTTGGGCAAGGCGCTCGTGAGGCCGCTCATCGAAAGGTGCGCCACCCTGCCGCGCACGGACGCCCCCTCAAGCCAGCAAGAGGAAGAGGTGTCAGATGTGTCCGCCCAAAAAGGATTGCAAGACCCACACGGTGTGCGGCCGTTGTAACAAGTACATCTGCAAAGGCTGCTCTCGGGCCTACTGTTCCGCGTGCGCAAAACTGGGGCTTCATCCGAGGCGGGACGCTTTGAACGAGGTGCAACGGTCGACAACGATCCGGCCCCAGTGGCGCAATTGGGTACTTATACGGCAGTGTGCGTGTCGGAGCGATGCCGAGGTAAGTTTGAGCCTCACCTGGGGCAGTGGGTTTTTTTCCCCCCTCTTTCTGTTTCTTTACCGTAACGGCGATCTCCACACGTGACGACAAACTGTGATACTGTAAACTGTAAACAGCGCACGTGTGTGTGCATGCTTGTCTGTGTGAAACACTTATGTCGCCGTTGCTTGAAATGTACTGTATGCCCCGAAACACCCCATCCCCACCTCCCACGGAAATTATAATGAAATGAATACTAGTGTTGTAGTCAAGACCACCTTACCCGAGACCAAGTCATGATCAGGACCAAGGCAGGGCGAGACCGAGTCAAAACCAAAGCAGGGCGAGACCGAGTCAAGACCAAGGCAGAGCGAGACCGAGTCAAGACCAGACCATGATATGCATGCATGCATGATACAGTTAAGATAAAACAGGGAATATGCTAACATAGGCACTTATTAAATTGATCTGAAAGATGCACAAAACTCTCACAAAAAGATAAGATTCCTCTTCATTAACCAATTTATTTACATAGTAAGTGCGGCAATAAAATAGGTTAATAAAGTGTATCATGACTTGGTCTCTAGCTTCTCCAACAGTGTTTTCTTGACCTTCCTTAGTTACCAACACTGGTATGGTATCTCAGAAATTGTTTTTCTAGAGATTGGTGTGTACTTATTATCCATAATCTCAAGAAAATGTTCTTGGATCTTGGATAATCTTGGATAATGGCCTCACTGATGGCTTTCTGCCTCGGCAATTGTTGGCTGTAGACTTGCACGTTCTGGAAAAGGGTTCCTATAAGAGAAAAATAAATAAACTGTGTGCAGTTTTACAATCCGTGGGGACGGATTTTAAACTGCAGGTACAGATTGTCAATTTACATCCATGTGAACAGATTGGTAAACTGTGCGCAGTTTTGCAAAACTGTACACACACTAGTTTATTTTTCTACCCCCTAAGCTTCAGGACAATAAGGGAGTTAAACCACCTTTTAACATGATTTTAAATTAGAAAACTGATGCGATATCAAATATAAACTGTAAAGAGTACATTATATACACAGTAAACCTCTGATAATTAAAATTTGCACACAATTGAATATCATCCTGAATTCACAAATGATGCTTTTGAGTGCTTTTGAGTTGTCCCCCACGACGGGTTGAATCCATTCTTTAACTCCTTCCTCTTTCTCCCAGTCTTTGTTATATTTCTTCCCGTATTTCGCCCACTTTGTCCCCGGCATTTGTTCCTCCAAAAACTCTCATACAGTCCAGTCGCGACTAGCGAGTATTTTCATTTAAACATTGTCAAGTTTTGTGTTTTCTAAAAGATCACAGCTCCGTTCAGACTTGAAAACTGATTCTCCTCCAATCAACGCAAAGGACAACTCGAATATGTTCACTTTATGATCTTTTATTTTCTTAAAGATGGTTTGGAGGAGAATCAGTTTTCAAGTCTGAGCGGAGCTGTGATCTTTTAGAAAACACACAAAACTTGACAGTTGATAACCACCGTGGCAGTGAGGACAAGGATCAAAGGCCTGAAGTCAAGCTGTCGACGCAAAGGAATAATTGACTGGAAAACTCTACACCATGGCAAAGGAAACTCTTGGGAAAACAGTCGAGCAACTGAAGCAAAAAGCTAAATCTGCTTTCACCAAGCAAGCAAACTACCTGAGCAAAGCCGCAGATGGCATGATAAAGCATGAACTTCAAGAGGAGTTCAGCAAGCTCAGTTCCCTGGCAAGGTATGTCAGCGATGCAAATGATGACTACAGGGATGGCCTACTGGCTGAGGCGGAAACTGAAGAGGATAAAGAAGTCAAGCTCGACACGCACCAGCAGGCTGAGCTTGAAAGGACAATGGAAGAGTGCGACAAGAGACTGGGGGACATCCGTGAGGCAGTCCAATCCAACCTCTGGGCAAGATATGGCAAAGAGGAAGTAGACTTTGCAATCCAAGAAGGAGCCTGTGACAGAGCCCAAGCAAGCCCCATCACGGCTATTAATAGAGACGGCTATGAACTACAGCTGGAAAGAGCGAGGAGGCTAATCCATGATGCAACTGAAAGCCTGAAAAACTGGGAAAAATGGATCCCACATGATCAGACAGCATACCTGAAAGGCAGATTAAAAGACCTGAGAATATTCGGCAGCAACCTCGAGGCCAGAAGGGCAGAATTCCTCACCGCACAAAAAATTGCAGAAGAGGAAAGAAGAGGTCTAGACCAACAGCCTCAACCAACAGTAGTTCAACAACCAGTGGTGAGAATAAGGCCAACCAGTCTACCTAAATTCATTGGGATTAGGAGGAATTTCCATAGATGGAGGAGAGACTGGGAAAGTCTGCAAAAACAGGGAGAGCCGACTGGATCAGTGGAAGTGAAGAAGTTCCAACTCCTTGACAGTGTGGACGAGAGGATATGTAGAGACCTGGGCTTGTCGGCATACAACAGTGCTGAAGACATATTTAGAGTACTTCAAAACAGGTATGGAAACAAGCCAACGATTGCTTTGGAGATAATTGAGGACCTAGAGAGGATCCCTCCTTTAAAGTCACACCAGCCAAGAAAGGTAATTGACCTAATTCAGGCTGTGGAAAAGGCCCTGAATGACCTCACGGAACTTGAAAGCACTGGAGCCATATAGAATCCCCTTGTGATCAGATCCATAGAGAGCAAGCTCCCAGATAATATAAAGAGGGACTGGCTGGTATTCATGGTCGATCCAAGAAATGGAGTCACACCAGACAATCACTTCGACATCCTTCCAACATTCTTAAAGACACAAGAGGACATTCTAGAGAAAGTAGACCAATTGGGTGTAAGAGAAAAACCTGAAAAGAATGCTGCGTACCTGGAGAAGAGGTATGCCTCCACAAAGTCCACGAGGAAAGGAGGATGTGTTGTCTGTGGAGATGAGAAGCATTGTGAGAAGATCTTCTTTTGTAAGCAGTTTAAAGAACGAAAACCTGGTGAGAAGCTGGATGCTATCGAAAGGCTGGGAGCATGTAGAAGATGCCTCAGATGTCATGCAGAGGGTGATGAATGTACAAACACTTACCTGTGCAGGAACAGAGACTGCATAAGAGGAAGCTCTTCAGATCACCATTTCTTTCTTTGCCTGAGAGAAGGATTCAAGGGGAAAGAATCTGTGAAAGTGGGAAAACCCAGCACCAGGAGGCAAACATTCACAGAGGATCAAGAGAAATTGATGTCTGAGCTTACCCCGGACATGGCAGAAAAATTCAGGAGAGCCTTCACCAACATGGCTGCAAAATCACACGGCACTGGAAGAAGCCTTCCTGGAGTGATGGACTCAAGCACACGTGAGTTACCAGTTATTCTTATGCTTCTCGAAGTAACCACCAACGCAGGACAGAAAATTGGAACACTCATTGACTTAGCATCAGATACCAACTACATCACTCATAAAGCTGCCAGGAGACTGAAGCTTCAGAGTGAAAAGATCACGCTTGTCGTCCATGGAGTTGGAGGCATGACCATGAAGGTAAAGACCAAAAGATACTTACTCTAGGTAAGAGTTAAGACACCTAGAGGCACGGAGAGAGCTCATGAGCTGATCTGTTATGGGTTGGATGAAATTGCAAAAGTTCACAGAGTAATTAAAGCACAGCAACTCAAGAAATTCTTCCCCGACACCAACCTGGAAGATCTTCACAGACCAGAACATGTTGAGCTTCTCATAAGCCACCGTGAAGGAAGACTTGCTCCACAGAGAGTAAAAGTAGTAGGAGATCTTGTCCTGTAGGAAAGCCCTTTAGGAAAGACCGTTGGCGGAGCACATCCAGACCTCTGTGAAGTAGTGAGTATGGCCTTGCACAATTCTGAGACTCACTTCGCACGATCGATGAGAATCACAGCAGTGAAGTATCAAGAAATTGCTGAGATGCAAGAATCCAGAGCTGAGACCAAAACTGTTATTAGCAGGGAGTTCTTGGACTGGTGGAAGTGGGACAGCATTGGTGCGGCCTGCGAACCCATGTGTGGAGGATGCCGGTGTGGTAACTGTCAGCCAGGAGGAAAAAACATGACTCTGAGCGAAGAAAGAGAGCTTGAGATGATCAGGCAAGGCCTCAGCTATGTGAAGTCAGATGTGCATAGTCAGGAGCCTCACTGGGACACAAAATACCCCTGGATTGAAGATCCGAGTTCCCTGCCCAACAACAGAAGCGCAGTGGAAGCCACGTTTCTGAGGACGGAGAAACGGCTCAAGAAAGAACCAGAGTGGCGTACAGCATACACAACTCAAGTCCATGAGATGGTGGAAAGGAAAGCAGCAAAGAAACTCACTAGGGCAGTGGTGTCCAAAGTCCGGCCCGCGGGCCAACTGCGGCCCGCGGTCCAGTTTTTATTGGCCCGCAGCAAATTCTGAAAATATAATTGAATATGGCCCGCACAAGAAGATTGAGCTCAACTCTGTTGCACTTCTCAGTTTCAACACTAGTTGGAGCCAGCCATGGAAACGGTGCTTCTCCACTAAACAAAATTAAGCAAACAAAAACTTTTACTGCGAGTCACCAGAAATGGCAGCACCAAAGAAACGCAAAATAGCAAGTGAGTGTAGAAGATTTAAAACACAGTGGGAAAATTAATATTTCTTCAAAGAAATCAACGTAAAGTGTATCTGTTTGATTTGCAACGATGATGTTGCTGTGATGAAAGAGTATAATGTCCGTCAGCACTATGAGACCCAACATCAGAGCTACACATCAGTACACCAGTGCCGAACGAACGCAGAAAGTCAAGCAAATGGCAGCTAGCCTGCAAGCTCAACAACAGGTGTTTTTCGTGGTAACAAAATAAAGGAAAACGCCACAACAGCAAGCTATAAGGTCGCTAAACATATGGCCCAGTACGGCAAACCGTTCTCAGACGGTGATTTCATAAAGCAGTGCCTCAAAGTCACAGCAATAATGTGCCCGGAAAAAGTTCCGGATTTCAACAACGTGAGCTTATCCAGAAATACAGTGGTGCGGAGAATCGAGGACTTGTTGTCAGCTAACTGGAAACTGAGAAGCTGAGAGACCAAGCTAGTGCTTTTGATTTGTACTCGATAGCATGCGATTGGTTATGGATAGATAGGGTTAGCGATAAGAGCACAGATGCCACATACACCGCGCAGCTGTTAATGTTTTGCGGGGAGTAGATGGACTTTTTTGCTGTACGGAGGAGCTGCATGATATGAGGAGCCTAAAAGGCACAACGACGGGCAGAGATATTTTTGAAGCTGTGTCGGAGGCAGTTGGAAAGATGGGGCTTAAATGGGACAAACTCTGTGGAGAAACAACGGATGGAGCTCCGGCCATGACGGGCGTAAAAACTGTCAACATAATTCGAGCTAGAGGACAGCACAGTTCTTCACATTATAGGTGAGTTAGAAATACACACAGTATTCATGTGTTAATATGTCACCTCTAGTGTGCGGCCCGGCCCTTTGTTTATTTTTCTGTATTTGGCCCTCACTAAAAAAACTTTGGACACCCCTGCACTAGGGAGACCATTGCTGACTGGAAAGGACCAGTATGGTACGTCAGTCACTTGGTTGCGCCAAACCCACACTCTGTAACAACACCTGTCCGAATGGTATGGAACAGCAGCCAGAAGTTCAGAGGGATCAGCATGAATGACCTTCTCCTGAAAGGGCCTGACGTACTTAATCCCATCCGAGCAGTGCTACTAAGGTTCAGGAGAGGAGTCCATGCTGCCCTCGGCGACATCAAGAGATGTATAATTCTGTGTGGCTTGAAGACCTGGAAATGCACCTCCATAGATTTCTCTGGAGAGACAGTGAAGATGAAGAAATTGAGGAATATGCCATCACCAGGGTCAACATTGGCGATCGACCAGCAGGGTGCATCGCACAACTGGCCATGAGAGAGACAGGAAAGCTGCCCATGTTCACTCATCTGGAGGAGGAACGGAGAGTCCTTGAGGAGGATTCCTATGTCTGACATCACATAATGACCTGGAAAAGCTAGACGGAACCACCAAAAAATCGAAGAAATTCTGAAGGCAGGTGGATTCTTCCTCAAGCTGTGGGTCCGATCAGGCCAAAGTGGGAGGCAGACGTCTACATCAGAACATCCAGCATCATCAGATGAAGTCTTCATTCTCCCCAACCAAATGAGAGAAGGAGACAACAAAGCCCTTGGAGTTGGTTACCTGGTCGAACCAGACAAACTGTACCTCATGACTTCGATAAACTTCTCAAAGAGAAAGAAGAAGATGAGGATGAGCCAAAATCTCATCGAAGAAGAGGTGAGAAGAAAAACTCCAAACCCATTGACTAGAAGACAACTGCTTAGCCAAGTAGCTAGTTTGTATGACCCAATAGGCCTTGCAAAACCTGCAAAACAGAAAGGAGCCATTCTAGTCAGAAAAGCATTTCAAGAAGCTGGAGGCAAAACTCTAACACGAGAAACATCGGACACACCTCCGTCTGAAAGACTTAGAGAATAAGCCATCCACCTGTTTGACGAATACACACGCCTCAACGAAATTACCTTCCATAGAAGCCTCACACCAGTCAGAAGGATTGGAGAACCCTGGGGAATAACATTCTCAGATGGTAGCGACCAGAGCTATGGAGCTGTTGTATACTTCAGGTGGGAGACCAAGCAAGGCATCCTGGTCCGGCTTGTTGAGTCCAAAGCCAAGCTCACACCACTTGACCAAAAGGGAGAACCAGTAAAGGCTGAGGTCTGTGGTGCTGTGTTTGCTGCGAGACTTAGGAAATACATTGAAAAGCACAGTCGGATGCAAGTTGAACGTTGGCTCCATCTGCTGGACAGTCGAACTGTGCTGGGTGCAATCCAAAGGGAAAGTTATGGGTACCAGACCTTTTTTGAAAACAGAGTGGGAGAGATCCAAAAGTCCAGTTGAAGACTGGAGATGGATTCCAGGTGAGCAAAACATTGCTGACCTCACAACAAGAGGAGCAACCCCAGAAGACCTCAAAGAGAACTCTGCGTGGCAAAATGGCCCAGAGTTTCTGAAACGACCTGTGGGGGAGTCAGCCAAAGATGTTGCTGCAGATGCTAAAGAAGGTATAAACAAGCTCCAAAGGAAATGTTTTACAGCAGCACTGACCCGAGCACAGGTGGGAAAAAACCAACATGCCCCGCCTGCCACTGCAATGGCAATGTCCCCAACCTCTAACCAAAACAAGGACCTGCGAAGCCATATCCAAGTCCGGAGGCCACCTTCTGGTTCTTCAGTAAGGAAAATCCTTAACATCAGTTAGTTCAGCAGTTTAACCAGGTTGATAAGAGTCATTGCCTGGGTGTGGAGAGCTGCCACAAAGTGGAAAGAAATGCTGTCGTCGGAGCGAATAACACCAGCAAAACCATTTGAGTACACGACAGTAGACTTATTTGGACCTTACGAAGTGAAGGATGAGGTGAGGAAAAAGGTGAAACTCAAAGTGTGGGGAATTGTCTTCTGTTGCGTGGCGTCCAGAGCTATGCACACAGACCTTGTCAGTGACCAGTCAGCTGAAGGCTTCCTGTTAGCCTACCAAAGATTTACGGCACTAAGAGGACATCCTAGGAAATTGTGGTCAGATCCTGGAAAGAACTTTGTCGGAGCCAGACCGTTCCTCAAAGAGCTCTACATTTTTCTTGACCGACTGGAGAAATCAAAACGTGAAGATGAAGTCTCCAAGCATGGCACAGAATGGAACTGGAAGATCCATCCAGCAGACTCACCTCACAGAAACGGAGCTGCTGAAGCTGCTGCCCGGACAGTGAAGCGGGCTTTGCACAATCTGGGAGGTAGTGGAATCTTCACGTGGGGTGAGTTTCAACCTTTCCTTTATATGGCTTCCAACCTCGCCAATGAACGACCTATTGATGCCAGGACTCAGAGCCGGGAGGACTGTGTAGAATACATTAGCCCAAATTCATTCTGCTAGGAAGAGCTGGACCCAGAGGAGTGGTACTGAGCACTCCAGCCTAGATTCACCCAGGACGCAGAACACTCCCAAACTGCAGGGGGCAACCATGCAACAAAAGATGGTGGAACCAACCTTTGGGAAGTGTGCTCTTGGGACCATATTAGCCTGCACACCCAGAGGAAAGCATGGCATTGAAATGTTTGGTAAAGCTCAGTTGACTCTCACACTCTTTCCAGGAAAGACATGCTATGACCACAGCTCCTGATCACCCAAAGACGCAACTGGTAGGACAGAATGTGTTTGAATGTGTTGAGTTGAGGCTTTTATATGACTTTCAATTTTAATTATGGGATTGGTATTTTAATTATTAGAGATCCCAGGTTAATCTGAATTATATTGTTTGGTTTGGTTTGAGGATTCAGTACTAAGTATTACTTTTAGAGTGTTGTTATGATTTATTTTGTAACTAATTCATGGGTGTGGTGTGTGTATTTTGAAGGTTATCAACCTATTCTGTTCCTCCAAACCATCTTTAAGAAAATAAAAGATCATAAAGTGAACAGGTTCGAGTTGTCCTTTGCGTTGATTGGAGGAGAATCAGTTTTCAAGTCTGAGCGGAGCTGTGATCTTTTAGAAAACACACAAAACTTGACAAACATCACTCACGTTTTCCTAAACAGAAAAAAACAGATTGCCCTGCCTCTGATTGGCTGTTACTCTTTGTCATCTTGGTCAGAGCCAATTAGAAGCAGGATGTGGGTGGGAAAAAATGCTGTCTCCTGTGTGTACGGTGAAAGGGGAGGGATAGAGGGAACAGGCAAGATTAACTACTGCGTTTAAATAACATATAGAAAATATCTGCTTGACAACTTATTATGGAGCTGGGAACAAGCCCAAATAAGCAACTACATTTTAGAAACAAGCCCAAAAAAACGCAACCTGCGACTACCAATATTTGTAAGCGACTTTACAGAAAAAAAAGCCCAAAGTCGCTTATAATAAGCGGACTTGGCAACACTGCCTTCGATTTTGTGGTGCGGGATGGGTTATTGGTAATTGGTTGATTTTGAATTGGGAAGTTTTCAACCAATCAATGTAATGATGTTCACAAATAATTATTTAAATCCACAAGCAGTTTAAAGATATTCCCCCAGCTGCGGTCTTGAACTCAAATCCCGAGTCCTCTATGTCTGAGACCGTGACAAGACTGAGTGCAAATGCGGTCGAGTCCGTGACGACACAGAGACCGTCAAAAAGTGGTCTCGAGCGGTTTCGAGTACTACAACACTAATGAATACTAATAACAATAATAATAAATTGATAACAGTGAAACACGCGCACATTGTTGTATTTCGGCTTCCTCCCTTTTTGGCAAAACTCTGAGGGTTCTAAAAAGCACTGCGAGGCGTGTGCAAGTGTAACCGCTACACCTGCGATGTGCTGCTCTTACGGGGGGGGGCACTCTGACCCGTGCGGGACTCGGGTGTGTATGCGACGCAAGGACAACGGGAGGGTTAAAAAAGATTAAGGGAATATAAAGTGAGAGAGACCCATGAGTGGTTGACGTACAGAGACTGTGGAGCCAGAGGAAGAGCGAGAGAATGTGGAGGAGCAAGAGGGAAAGCGAGAGAATGTGGAGGAGCCAGAGGAAGAGCGAGAAAATGTGGAGGAGCCAGAGGAAGAGCGAGATAATGTGGAGGAGCCAGAGGAAGAGCGAGATAATGTGGATGAGTGAGAGGAAGAGCGAGAGAATGTGGAGGAGCCAGAAGAAGAGCGAGAGAATGTGGTGGAGCCAGAGGAAGAGCGGGAGAATGTGGAGGAGCGAGACGGAATGCGAGAGAATGTGGAGGAGCCAGGGGGAGAACGAGAGAATGTGGAGGGAGAGGGCAAAAGTGTGGAGGAGTGAGGGAAAGCGAGACAATGTTGAGGAACGAGATGTGGATAATTGGAGAGCACCCATACATAAATTGCACTTATAAACACACCCTCACACATCGGCAAGCTTTTGGGAGAGAAATATGATTAATTAGATTAAAGTCTATTACAATGTGTTTTGAAAGGCAGCAAAACTGGTGTGGTGTATTCTATACATAATGACTTTAATTGTGAAGGACTGTTGTCTACTTCCGGAAACAACAGCCTCGAAAGGCATTATGGGTACTGAGGGCTTATGAAGGGCTATTTTACATTTCCTTTTAATAAAGCACTTCATCTTAGACCTGTTGCTCAGGTTTTAATACTTAATTAGGACAGATAACCTAGTTACTGAAGACTTAAAAAATACTTAGCCACTGTTGCAGATCGAATGTTGAGTGGAGATTTATAGATTAATTGAAAACTGACGCACACACACTTCTTTTGAAAATGTTCACTTTCATTGAGTCTAGAGCAATTCAATCTATCTGTAAATCTGGTCCTGCAATGCATAATGCAAACTCTTATGTAGGTATAACACATTTTTAAGGCACTCAAGTGGATTATGTAAGACTTGTTTTCTAATCTCTGATTAGGAGTGTGTTTATTGACTTGAGGTCGAAGCGTGTACTCTGTACAGGATGGGCCACCTACCCTTTTCCACCCCCTTTCCTGTATATACACAAAAAAACATCACATCTCATCTCTTTGAAAATGACTTTCCTCAACTTCAGTTATTTGATATCTAAGAGATAAAGCAGCCCACAGAATTCTGTTGTAGTGATTTTTTTTAAATGCAAGACACCTAATATAGGCATTTCATACGTTATACTTTTTAAGTGAGTGAGACATAGTGCATTCATGCTGTAAGTACATAATTGATCTCATTTTAGATGTTTTCGTCTTCTGTGTCCATGGCAACAGTCAGGAGGAGTCATGGTACATGGTTCCGTAAACCGAGGGGCAACAGCGCTCACCCATCTAAACCTTGGTTTTACAGTAAATTATTATGGGAGTCATTACAGCCCTGCTGCTGTGTCTACAGTCAGAGGATAGCTGATGTTGATAAGAACAGCATGATTTTCACAATTAGTGTAAGCTGTCTGCTTCTTTAAATAAAAACACTGAAATGAAAGGGGAACTAAAGAAACCCAGACAGTTTGAGGTCATAACACTGGTTGTTTTTATTGGCTTAGCTAAGGCTAATGCTGAATAACATATGCAGTGATTTTGTATACCAACATATTGCTAACCATATGACTACTGCAGAGTGAAAACCATGTGAAAACAAATTTTGATCCGTCATGAAAATGAGTTTGCCAATAAGGATTTGATTTGCTTGTATTTTATAGACAAATCATAATTCCTTCGTGAATTGTAATGTGGGTCAATGTCAGGAAAAATATTTTGTGCTAAAATGTCCTGGTAGACGACAATGTTCATGATACCGTGGACCTTAGCTCGGGCCCCAGGATCAGTGAAAGCCAAACAAAATCCTAACATCAAAACATGAATACATTTGTGTGACGAAATGCATTTTTTCTGTTGTGTTCTTTATTCTATGTGCAACATCATCTCTGTGCTGTGGCATGTTGCTACTGTATGCTATCTTCTTTTGTATGCCACTTTGCTTTTTACAGTAAGCAGGAGGTGAGAATAAAACTTAGAATCATTTAGTTCAACGTTACAGACAATTCCACTCCATTGTTAAATGACAAGTTTGACATAGTAGAGCAAAGTAGATCCACTTATTCTACTCAGCGATGCTTTTCGCTGTTGTATTCATGACAGCATTCAACTAGGTTAGCTGTCACTGTTAGGACGCCTGATTCCAGTCTCCACCTTCATTGCTAAAGTAGACGTTTTAGAACCTGCATTAAGAGATAATAGGGAGGGAAGGACTGCTTAGTGCAGTTAATTAGAGCAGTGATTTCGGGGACGTCTAACTATTTGCAGGAAAATACAAATCAATGGTCATGTTAAGATTGTGCCTCCAAGTCTGAGAGAAAAAAGTCAATTTCAGGGATAATTAAAGTAGTAGGTTAAAACCTAAAAGATCATGAAGTTGTTGTACTTTATTCTTTAGTCATTCTGCAGCTTAACTTGGATTTATCTTTAAAATTGTTATTTATCTTGCTAGAGCTGTTGCGTTGATATTATGTGGAACTTTTTCTCTCCCTTTCTCCTCCTAATTAAAACAAGCAGGCATAGTTTTAAATTATATGTCTGGAAAGGAGAAGGCATTTGTGAATCGCTTACTGTGTTCATTGATTGACATTAAATACTTTTAAACCAGTTTGTCAAATGATTTCCTTACCATCTGTGGAAGTTGCGGTTGAATCAATTTATCCTGTGGTTGTGCACCCTGTCACACAGTGTTAAGACAAATCTCTAATTACCTTTTCTCTTCCCTCAGACGTTCCGGTGGCCAATTGCCAGTAGAGTGGATGAAAACGAGATATTGGTGGTTCAAGTGTTTAACTACAGCAAAGTCTTCACCAACAGGTCAGTTACAACCAATGTTACAAGCAATGTAGCCTATTCCTTTTTCACTTTGCCCTATGTAACAGCTAATGCATACAAACCATACATCGAACAGACTTGCGGCTGGTCTCGGTTTAACCGGGAGGTCAGCCACAATATAACAAGCTTTGAGATATGAAAATCTGATAATCCTAGCCGGAGCAACGTCCAAGTGATATAAAAACAAAGGAACAAGCTGATACTCTGTCCCACGTTTCTCAAGATATGCGCGAGTTAACCAGCCTTTGAATGGTGTATATAGGAATGGTGTAAACAGCAGTGGCCGTTAAGGAACCAAATGCATGCAGGATAACGTTGAGGGTTGTGTAATATTAAAAACAAACATGACAAGGTACAAAAACATACAGTAAAGGAAGACAGTGAAATATTTGACCCTTTTGCAAAACTTGACTTAGTACTTGGCAAATTCGTTGTTGGCAATCACAAAGCCCGGACGTCTCTTGTAGTTGGCCACTAAGTTTGCACACATCTCCGGAGGAAGTTTAGGTTTTCAGGCTGACGTTTGGCAACTCAAACCTTCATCTCCTGCCACAGATATTCTATGGGATTAAGGTCTGGAGACTGGCTATGCCATTCCAGGTCCTTAATGGGCTTAAGCCACTCCTTTTTTGCCTTGGACGTCTGTTTTGGGTCATTGTCATGCTGGAATACCCATCCACGACACATTTTCAATGTCCTTGCTGAGTGAACGAGGTTCTCACTCAAGGTTTTAAGGTACATGGCACCATACATCATCCCTTTAATGCAGTGAAGTTGTCCTGTCCCCTTCACGGCATAGTGTGTTACCAGTTGTTTTCTTGGTGACTATGGTCCCAGCTGCCTTGAGATCTTTGACCAGATCCTCCCGTGTAGTTCTGGGCTGATTCCTCACCATTCTCATGGTGATTGAAACTCAAGAGATCTTATAGCATATGGAGCACCAGACCGAGGAAGATTGACAGTTATTTTGTGTTTTTTCCATTTGCGAATAATCGCACCAACTGTTGTCACCTTCTCTCCAAGCAGCTTGGCGATGGTCTTGTAGCTCATTCCAACCTTGTGTAGGTTTACAATCTTGTCCCTGACATCCTTGGACAGCTCTATGGTTTGGCCATGGTGGAGAGTTTGGAAGCGCCGAGGCTCTGATACCCACACCTTTCACGGTTTTGGGTCACTTGACCCATGTGTGTTTTGAATGGGAGAATGTTGCTGACACACAATGACAAGTAGATGGCGCATCTTGTTCGTCTCTTTGTCAGAAGGACCAGGCTGTTGTAAAATCATGGTGGTGAAGAAGTGAAACCAAAATGTTAAAACCTCCTGGCAAATTAATATAGATGGCTTAAAAGTGTCAACAATTATTTCATAAGTGCACATTAAACCAAATGAATCTCTAAATTATTTCGAAAATATTGACAGGAAATAAAATTGTACATTATAAAAACACTGAAATAATGGATTTAAAAAAAATGTAACAATAATTGTAACCAAAAAAGACCAGCATTTTAAGGGATTTTATTGCGCCACTGTTAACTCCACACTGATTTATTGTGCTCAATACATTCAGGTTCAAGTATTTCATTCATGTGATTCACACATGTGTGGAAATAGCCTATATGTTACCCACACACATAGGATAAGTAAATTAATTTGGTTTCATTTAAAGTAGCTAGTGTGCTTTTGAGGGAAACAATTTCCAATTGCCTAACTCAATCGAATTGTAATCGCTGTTTGAACTATCATTAGTTCTGCCACGTCAGGTGGGGAAGGGAAGTAATGCATCGGCAGTTTGTCAGTGAGGGCTGATCAGCACACAAATATAAGGTTACTAAAAAGTATTTTTATTTATTAAATTCCTCTAATACAAAACTATGCCTGTATTCCTGAGTAAATTGCGACAATGTAAATGATGTAGCCAGAGAAATTGTTTTTTTTCACTGTGTGAATAAGTTATGTTTGCTGGAGGAAACATCGTTTTGTGTCAGACCTTTCACACCATCATTATAAATTCCCCTGTCTGTTTTGTAAAGCAATCCTAAATGACTGTTTCCGTAAGTCTGCCCGTGAAGCTACTTGAGGATGAACAGAAAAGAAAAAAGAATTGTCCATTTTAAAAACACTTGATGTTATGGATTTTTTATATAGCCTACGGTTAAAATTATTGTGACCAAAAAAGACTTTGCTTCCTGGATTTTTCAATGGTTTTCAATGGCCTAACCGACCGTGGGTTTGTACAATAAGCTATTGGACAATTGATAATAGATGATACAAATTAACACTTCATTAAGGTACCGAATGAATGAGCGATGCTTCAGCCTTGAATTGTCTGCAATTGACAGAAAGCTCTGCCCGAATACAACAAGCCTTGTTTGGGGACAATAGGATTATTCTAGCCATTTGGAGAGGCGCATTCATGTACCTCACTCATTTTGGCCCAGATAACACTTCATCTATATGAAGCCATTAGTCAAGTCAAGTCTGTGAGCATTTTCACAGTATTTCATTCATGTGACGCACACATAATGACAAATGTATGTTATTAATATGCAAATACATTTGCTTTAAACTAACAACAAACATGGAAAATCAACAGAAAACAGCACAACGTGGAAACCACAGTTCTGATATTCTTCTAAACATGCTTTCTAACATATACCATACAATGACACGGCCTAAAAGTCTTGATTGCCCATTCACATGTACATTCTAAACACACTGCCGCAAATGAAGTTAGTACCCGGCTTTTGCGCATAGCTATGATCGTATTATTCTGTGAGACTTGAGAACTGACGGAGGAGTTCGGCGGACATTTGAGAACATAACAATTTGGTTTCGTGCAAATCGGTCGGGTTTTTCTCATGGTTGAGTGATTTCGCTGTTTTGAGATCTGGGAGATTATGTTAGAGGGGATCTAAAGGTGCTGGCCGATTGCAATGTTTCCATCTATTCACTTGTTTCCATCTATTCACTTGTAAATGCAGTCTAAAGACCGACGTCTCTATACTTGCTATGCTTTTTCACTGTATTTAGATACTCATTGTATTTTTTATATATATATGTTATTGCTGTATCTATGCTGCTCAACTGAACTTCATATACCTCATCCTGTAGGCTATAACTTGAACCTGTATTGGCTTATTGTGTCCTATTGCTATTTGCACTTTTGTGTTTTGTGTATTTGTGAAACTGTATGTTGTCCTGCACATTTTTCGCCTTATCTTGGCCAGGTCGCGGTTGCAACAATCTAGACCATTGTCAAAACTGTCTTAAATATATTCATATTTATTTTATAGATTGGTAAAAAAGAATCTTCTAATTACGTTGTTAATCTCTATGGTAACAAGTTTCAATAAAGTTGAGTCCCCCTACTCAATTAAACGGTCTAATCCCGGACGGGAGTCGGAGTTTGCCTGGTCTGTAGCATGTCTACCAGCGAATACACCCGGCTTTATTAATTTATTAATTGCCTTTTGTTTCAGTAGGCCGTTATTCTTTGAAAAGCATCTTTGAAAAGCAAAATATTGTTGGCTGTGAAGCGTAGCCTAGATTAGTTTGTTGTTCAGAACTTACCTGATGCTGCCTTGTTACACAGAGGCAACAAGATGATATTCATGTCATTCATGTTAACTCAAAATTGTCCACAATAACTAAAAAATTATTTAATTTAAAATAATCATTGTGGTAATATAAGTTTTATAATATCACTGTCACGAGTGGTGAGTTTGGGTACTGCACTTTCGGGTTTCGGTGACACCACTTCCTGGTTCACATTGGGTAGTTACAGCCGGGCTTGATCAGCTCATTAGTGGGGCTATAAATGGTGGTCAATAACATTTCACTGGTGCTTAGCATTGTTTGATGTCACAGGGTAAATAGAGGTGAGTGTTAGATGCATAGAGAATAACTTGTTTGTATGTATTATAAGTCGCTTGGTATGCGCACTATTATTTCTACCAGTTAGTCCTTTTTCGCCGTACTCGGTTTGTTTTGTATTGTTTATCTTTAATAAACCTTGTTAAAACGGCTACCTGGCTCTGCACATGGCTGTAACTGCACTACGCCGGTCAATCCTTGACAATCACGTTACATTAAGGTCATGAGATTCACTTGCAGAAAATGTGACTTGTAAATATTACTATTATTATTATTTATAATAATATAATTATATTTATAATAATATAAATACAATTATATTATTATAAATAATAATAATATGTTTAAGTGCAATGACCTGGAAGCGGAAAAAATAAGCTCAGGGACAGAGCTACAGAATTTTTGAGCGGAATGGTCTTGAGTAGTTCGATACCTGCTTCTATAATTTAGCACATATTCAAACACACAGCATCAGCTCCTCTTCAAACACAAAGCAACAGTTAATCTATTAAAAATGATGTGTAACTCTCCAAAATACAGCTAACCAATGGAGCTGTTAAATAATTCAAGTTCATCTCTGTCAGTATTCTCTGTCTCACGCCCATATGTCCACAGAACGTGACAATACAAGGGTAATGTATATCCGTGGCTTCTGGTTGATGGCCTCACGACCTGATGGTCGTAAATAAATGTCACCATGACCAGTCGGCCATGTTGCACCGAGTAGGAACCAGAATGGAGATAGGGAAGGTGTGTGTGACGGGTCACGCTACTGAAAATTGGAAGCTTTGTTTTGTGATGGCATGTTTGATCTGTGTTAAGGGATGTGAGCGTGACTAATCTAATGTGAAGACTGTGTATGATTAATTTATATTTTCTCTCAGCCTCAGCTCCTCTCTCATTTTCTCGGTTATATCAGTTCTATCATTATTTCCTGTGAAAGATGAAAATTGGTCTCAGTATATCAAGTGAAAACTCTTAAATTGTTTGCAGTTAATTATTTCAGATTTATTCGCTGTTTTTTCTTCCAAACTGTCACGGCTGTAGGCAGATGTAAGGCGAGGAAAGACTGAGTCAGACGTAGCAGCTGATAGCGTTAGTTGGTGTTTTAATCAGGAAAGTCATTCACCAGCAACAAAGCATAGACCAAAAAGTTTCAACAAGACTGGCATGAAGAACATTCACAAATCTCCCCTAATACACAACACGTAACATGACTTAATACAGGGAACCTATGTATTCTACTAATGAGGGCGTGGACACCAGGTGTGACTGCTGACGAGACCAGACAATCATGTGATGGGAGGCTGGTATCCTAAGACACCTTGAAATGGAGTCAGGTTAGTGGAAGTTGCGGAGTGAATTTTGGGCATATTCTGCCCATGGCAGGACCTCCGCCCACTCCCCCAGCCAGTCTTGGCAATAGGACCTCAGAAACCTGCGCAAATCCTGGTTCACACATTCCCACCTGCCCATTTGATTCGGGGGTGATAACCAGAGGCAAGGGCGTAGGTTCGATTCCCCCCTGCCGGATGCTACAATATTTTAATTTTGCCCAGATTAAATAGTATAATATTTATGTTACTGAGTATGGAAATGCATTATTATATAATGATTCATTATATTTGACTAACCAACACTGTCAAATTATTCACATTGCAAACACTTTTTTCTAGCACATGTGCCTAGCAATGCAATGACAGTCCTTCATTAAACTGTTAATTCGGTTGTCACGCATTGTGTAGGATTCACACAGACCCTCACAAATAGGCCACATTACATAAACAAAATACACATAGGAAAAATGTCCACTGTTTATTGTGACTGCAAGATTCTAACTTAAGGTAAGCTAATTACAGACTTAAGGTAGGCTAATTACAGACTTATGGCAGGCTAATTACAGACTTAAGGTAGGCTAATTACCATTCAGTGACTTGGTAACGTAGCATTCTATGAAGATTGTGCGACTTCTTTGCGACTGTCCGCGATGCACACTCCTAACCCTGCTAGGTTAGATTACAGAAGCTAGGTTTAGCTGTAACAATATCCTGAGTAACACATACTATCACCAGTTAATACTATTTTCCACAGTAGAATATGCATTTGAAAGCATGGTCACTACCACTGCTAGTTTGTTTGTGTGGCTAGTTATTTGTCCTGACGTACACTGTGCTTCGAGAAAAAGATCCGTATGTCCCCTTTCTTTTTTTGGGTGGCATAGCTGACCTACAAAGCACAAAAAGGGGCAAACATGTATATGCTGACAAGCAAATGGAATGTTAAAAAGTTTCACTCTTTTATGGGGTATGTATTAACAGAAAGCACTGGTAACTTTACCGTTGTCTTCAACACAGTCGCTCGCTAGCACACACCTGCTTGATTTGACTCTCCTACCTAGCGTGTCAGATAACTCCTCCCCCCTAGGATTTTTCAGCCAATGAAATGACAGTGTTTCTAGTACTGTCCTCCTGGCGCTGGCGGTCAGAATTGATCCAAATAGCAGCACAAACTCATAACGGAGTTTGCTAAAATATTAGTGTGGAAATTTTTGTCATGTTAAAATATTGGTAGGGAAATGTCCTCAGCGTCCCCCCCTAAACCTACGCCCTTGAAAAGAGTTCAGGCTAAGCGAGACCACCAAGGCTCCGGTTGGCAGGTTGAACTGACAGCATAGGACAGGACAATGAAGCAAAGTTCGCTCCAACCACAACTCTTCGAAGTTTTATGGCCAACTGTTCTTTTTCCCAATGCTGGGAAGATTATTTTTTTATTTAACCTTTCTTTAACCAGGTAGGCCGATTGAGAACAAATTCTCACTTGCAACGGCGACCTGGCCAAGATAAGGCGAAAAATGTGCAAGGACACATATAGTTTCACGGATATACAAAACACAAGTGCAAATAGCAGCAGGTTCAAGTTATTCAGGATGGGGTATATGGAGTACAGTTGAGCAGCATAAATAAAGTAATGACAAATATACATATATATATATAAAAAATACAGTAAATATGAGTATCTAATTACAGAATGTGCAGGTATTAAAGTGTGTCTAGCAGGTAGACAGAATAAGGTGACTCTAGCAGGTTGGTCTGTTGAGTGCATGGGAGTATAAGATATGAGGTTATGGGAAAGAGCAATTGAGCGTATCTCAGCAAAACGAGTGTAAGCAGTACCGGTGCAAATACGGCATGGCAAGTGAGAAGAGGTTAGAGACCGTTAACGTACAGAGATCAGACAAGTGATCAGACAGGAGCCGTTTGAAGGCAGCTGGTGAGATGAGGGTTTCTAGTTTTAAGGATTTTTGTAAATCGTTCCAGTCATTGGCGGCTGCGAACTGGAAGGATTGGCGGCCGAATGCTGTGCAGGCTTTCGGGGGCACTAAGGCAATGTACCTACTAGAGCGTAGACTGCGGGTGGGTAGAGCAATATTGACTAGACAACTTAAGTACAGCGGGACTTTGCCAAGCAGAGACTTGTAAATAAGTTGGTACCAATGAGTTAAACGCTGGGTGGTTAATGACGGCCAGCCGACTAAAGCATAAAGCTTACAGTGGTGGGTGGAGTAAGGAGCATTGGTAACAAAACGAATGACGCTATGGTAGGTCACGTCCAGTTTTTTCAGCAGAGAGTTTGATGCTGTTCTATAAATGACATCGCCAAAGTCGAACATTGGGATGATGGTAATTTTCGCTAAGGCAAGTTTGGCAGCCGGAGTAAAGGAAGCCCTGTTGCGGAAGAGGAAGCCGATTCTGGATTTGATTTTAGATTTCAGTTTGTTAATGTGCGGCTGGAAGGAGAGAGAGCTGTCTAACAGGATACCTAGATATTTATATGTATCAAAATATTCTAGCTCAGACCCATCCAGCGTGGTGATGCTAGGTAGGCGGCAGGTGTTGGTAGTGACCGGTTGAAAAGCATACACTTAGTTTTACTAGAGTTTAGTAATAACTGTAGGCTACGGAAGGAGTGTTGAATGGTATTACAACTCTCCTGGAGATTAGAGAGCACTGTGTCTAACGAAGGGCCAGACGTATACAGGATGGTATCATCTGCGTAGAGATGGATCTGGGAGTCTCCAGCAGCCCTAGCCACATCGTTGATTTAGAGAGAAAAGAGTCGGCCCGAGAATCGAGCCCTGTGGCACCCCCATGGAGACAGCCATGGGTTCCGACAGCAGGCCTTCTGATTTAACGCGCTGGACTCTGTCTGAGAGATAGTTGGAGAACCAGGCAAGGCAGTCGTGAGAGAAACCCAGACTATTGAGTCGGCTGATGAGGACACGATGATTAACCGAGTCGAATGCCTTGGACAGGTCGATGTAGACCGCTGCGCAATAGTGCTTTCACATATAAGATGTAAATAAAATAAAAGTAAACAGTGAGTTTCAATCAAACCATAATTAACCATTTCTTTTACACTTATAACTAAATAACATGAACTTCGCTTTTAAAGTGCTTTTAATAACATTTCACAACAAGGCATTTTCGCAGAAGTGTTTTAAACATCGTCTGACGGAGATGATAGGTGGTCATTTGACCCCGGTCCCATTACGGACACAGGCAATAAGGCAGTGATCGCTGAGGTCCTGGTTAAAAACAGCCGAGGTATATTTGCAGGGCAAGTTAGTCAGGGCAACATCTATGAGGGTCCCCTTGGCTTCTGATTTAAGATTGGTTGAGAGCATCAAGCTTAGAGTAAGGTGACTGGGGGGTTAAGCATATCCCAGTTTAAGTCACCAAACAGTACGAACTCAGAGGAAAGGTGGGGGGCAATCAGTTCACAAATGGAGTCAAGGGCACTGCACGGGGCTGAGGGGGGTCTATAACAGGCAGCAACAGTAATAGCCCTGTTTTCGGAGAGATTTAGAGAAGTTGGCACAGGGGTGGATTTGGGTGGTTTTCCTAGCTGTTGGGACAGAACAGCCCCCACCCTACCTCAGAGGCATCAACTTCAATGGTTGGTTAGGATCGGGCTGGCGGAGGATGGGGGCAGATGTAAACACATGTGTATGGATGTCGAAGGCCGCTGCAGGCCTAGCTTTGCTCCATATATATGTAGTGTTATTTATGCTGATCCCTCCTGTAGTTAGCTCGAAACCCAGGAAGTAACAGTGGAAATGTGATGTGAACATTGTCGAAGGCGGCGTAGAATTGTTTTACTTGAGTGATGTGTCCAGAGAAATAATTTGAGTAAATCAAAATATTGATGAAGTTTATTATGACAAACTGGTCATTTGATGACCATAGTGGTCATCATATCTTGGAACAACTCATTCATTATTGATTGGAAGACGGTCGGGTCGTTTGTGAGTCCATATGGCATCACAAGGTATTCATAATGTCCTTTGTTGGTATTGACGGCGACTCCCATTCATTTCCCTAATGGATGTGGATCAGGTTATAGGCACTGTGAAGGTCAAGTTTAGTGTAGATAGAGGTATTACTAACCTGTAACAGGGCGCCCGGAATCAGAGGAAAAGGGTATCGATTTTTTACAGAGATTTCAGTGAAGCAGGTGGTACTCCAATAGTGCAGTTTTTTCTCTTCTACATAAGATAACAGGATGGTAGAGGCAGAACCATGTAAGGTGCTACGGTCTGCTGAGTCACAAATCTGTTGTCAAGGGGCTGTCCATTCAGTGAGCTAATAATTTAACAGAAGATTAAAGTAATACTTCCAGGTTGTGGGTCAATAAAGATGGCAGCTGTTAGTCCACAAGCCCCTGAGTAGACAGTGCCACACCATTAACTGTCAGAAGGACAAGCAGGCTGTACTCTTCCTCTGCACTGGGAGTGTGACTGGTTTTATTCCATTGAGGTGGGCGAATAGAACCGTGGTTCACGATATATGTAGCCCCTGTAACCGTCGGCACCGCTCGGGCAGAGAGAGAGAGGAGAGCACAACTGATTAAGTTTAGTAAGTTAGGACACCTCTGCAAGCTAATTCTTCTTATAGCTCTCGGTTGAGACGACGCTGATAGACTGCGAGCAGTGCTGCTTTGCTCCACCTGCTCCCAGCTGCCACGGTGTGAAAGTCTAGTGCTGATTCGTCTGCTTAGCGGCGTCTTGTTTTTTTTTCACTCGGGAGAACCCCAGTACTTTGGCCGGTTGCTGGATGATCAAACTCTTAATTTAACAAGGTATCGCACTTTGAAGTTAGTTCAGCAAAGCTGGCAGACCTTACAGCCTTAGGCCAATCGGAAGCCTTTGCCTTAGCAGAGAGATAAGATCTTTTTAATCCTTGCCGGACTGAAAGGGTGAGAGTCAATGTCCAGAGAGCACTTGCACTTCCCAAGTGAGCTGTCATATGGCGCTTTTCCACTACAAAGAACCAGCTCGACTCGACTTGGCCCGACTCGGCTCCGCTCGCTTTCGCTCCGTTCTCCATTGCAGATAGTACCTGCGCAATAGTACCCGGTCGTCATAGCGACGCGGCAGGAAACTGCTGTGGCGTAATCTTCTACGCGGCGACACACAGGCTGCGTCCGAAATCTCGTACTATGTTGAGTATGTACTACATTTAAATAAGAACGTACTTTGTGACCGTTAAAAAAGTACGTTCTATATAGTATGAATCCGGGTAGTAACCAAAAAAGCCGAGTCGAGTCAAGCGGAGGCGAGCTGGTTCCGTGTAGTGGAAAAGCGCCAATACTTAGTAGCAGTGGCGGCTGGTGAAAAATATTCTCGCTGGGGCTGTGCCATAATTTGTTGTTTCTGCTACCATCGCAATACAAATAACTACTGTTTTTTTTTATTTTACAAACCACAATGGCTGACAGAGGAGAAGACATTAACTCGCAAAGCCATTTTCAAAACGGACTTTTCAAGAAAAGCAGGACATCATAAGGAAAGGTCGGACAACCCCGCAGTTAGCTAGCCTGTCCCAGCCGGGGAAAGGGTTTACCCGACACTCTCATTGCAATAACGACGAGCGGTGCCCTTGGCTCACAGCCTCCGAGCCGAGGAACACTGCAAATTGTATTGCTGGGAATGCATGTTATTTACAGTAGATCGATTTGGTGTTTGGAGCCACACTGGGTTTGCAAACTTGAGTTGTCTAACCAAAGCAGCAGCGAGACACCAAAGCACGCATGGACATTTACAAGCAACGGTGCTTTTGAAAACTTTTGTGGAAACTCGAGTGGATATACAGCTCAATGAACATATGCGCAGGGAAACGGAGCTCCACAACGAAAAGGTAATTGCTGCATCGCTGCATGAGATACCTGTCTGTGATGCAACAGCCTGTTGTACTGCGTTTCTCTATAATATTGATGGCATTATAGTCGTGGCGTCATAATATTGGTATTAAGAGGTGGATTAATTCAGGTGGGACGCCACTGAAGGCCTAGGTGTGAAATGTACGGCCCGCCACTGATATATAGGCCTATAGGAAATAAAATAAAATAATTTTGGATAAAATGTGCCTATTTTTATCCACCTCTTCATTATGTTTCCTCACCGCAATCCTGTCAATAAGCTGCATAGCAATGTTCACCCTTTTTAATATGGCTACCCTTACGAAAAAAAGTATACTTTTTGTTTATTTTTGTCAGTATACTTAAGTTTAAAAAGTATACTAATATTAAGGTACTTAAAGTATACTAGAAGTGTAGTATTTTTATACTAAGTAGACTAAATTGGCCCACTTTTTAGTTTATTTAGTACACTTTAGAGTACACTTATAATTTATTTTAAGTATACTTTTGAATACTTTAAAGTAACCTGTGTAGTGTACTTTTAGTTTAAAAAGTAGACTTCGTAAAGTACTTAAAAGTATACTTTTGTATACTTTAAAGTAACCTGTGTAGTGCACTTTCAGTTCATGAAGTACACATCTTGAAGTACTTAAGTATACATTTGAATACTTTCAAGTACACTCTTCAAGTGTAATTAACATCTTTAAAATAAAGGAAATACAGTACATATTCAAAATACCTAAATAAATCTGAGAGGCAAGACACACAATGTGACTTAGACACATTTATGGTGAAACAGATAAATATTTTCATAAATATTTTCATGAGATAATATTGTCAAATCTACATTAAAGGGGGATAAACCAGCTATGAACACTTAAAATATTGATATATACATATATTTAAAAAAAAATGTAGAACTATTTTGAACTCTAAACGTTAAAATAAACATGTTTTTTTTATTTAACAATATGCTTCTTTTTTGTACATGAAATGCATGCTCACATCTTTTCTGCCTTTACTTTTTTGAAGCATTCATTGTTGCACTTCTTGCGCAAGATCCTCCGGACATCTTGCACTGTTATTTCTTAAAATTTCTCCCTAGCATGCCCTGTGAAAAAACACAAGACAACAAGCAAACATGATTAATATATTTAACCTTTAATCGAAATTTGTGAAATTGCACAATATTAAATTAGGATTCCAAATACACACTTGCGTGAAACATACCAAAGCAGATGAATTGTCGCCCCATTCACTGTTCGTATTGTGTACGTCTTCCTCTTCACTGCTGGGATCAGTTACGTCTTCCTCTTCACTGCTGGGATCGGGTACATTGTCCTCCATGCTGTTGGGATTGTGTATGTCATCATCCTCTTCATTACTGAGATTGGGTATGTCTTCCTATTTGCTGTTGGGATCAAATACAGAGTATTCTGCATTGACATTAACTTCCTCTGAAGCCTGAAGAAATGAGAAAGGGTAAGGTACATCATATAATTTATACTAGTATAGCCTGTTAAATGCAACATTGTATAAACACCCAGCGTGTTACAATTTATAACACACAGCGTCAAGAAAAAAAAATGCAAACTAGTGGGTATATGGCTTATTAGGATAAAGTACAGGGTGATTTTTGTTCCCTGCCTTGCCTAATTAGTAACTGTAGCTACCAGTTACCTGAAAAACAAAAGATAAAGATAAGTAATTGTTAACAAGCGCTAGTTACGTCTTGTCTTCTTACATGCTCAGACGTAAATAGCTATCTAGCTAATGTTGATGTGAGCATTAACCATAGCCATGTAGCTAGTTAACTGTTATCTCATATAGGCATAAATAAAGTTAGAATTTAGCTCAAACTCACCTGTTCATTCCATTTGTACTTGGTCCTTTTTGGAATCCTTACACCTGGGTGCTCGAGTTTAAAGCGTAGTTTATGGCGACTGAAACATGCTGAAATATCTCCGGTTCAACATATGATGTTTTGCTCGCGCGCAGGCAACAGGAAGTGACGTCGCTAATCAGCTACGCCCCAATCCGTCTTCTTCTGATGCTTCATTGGATATTTTTCTCAGTTAATGCATGTAAAATATGTTCAAATATATGTTAATGTCCTGTCTCTCCGGGGCTTTTATTCATATCTGACTTATAAATGTTCCTCACAATACATACAGCAAAGGCAGAATTAGACATTTTTATTAATACTCCAATTGATTAATATTAGTATAGTATATGAATAGGGCTCCAAAATGTTTGGCAGTAATTATGATTGCAGCTCCAGTAACAAAAAAGATTCAATGTGCAATGCATAATATTTCATAGACATAAGTATTATTAGAATATACAAGATCGATCTAAAAAATTACTTGTAATCTACTTTAAAAATATTTTGACTGTTTTTGCTGTATAATAAAAGAAAACGTAGATCTCCAGAAGAAATGTGTAAAAATGTTTTTCTATTTGGTAGTATACTTAAAAGTTCAAGTAAATTAACTATTTTCTAAATGTACTTTTTGAAAGTATATCATAAGTAAACTAAAAGTGTACTACCCATTTTGTAGTATACTTATAGTATACTTGAATATACTTTTTTCTAAGCATACTTCTGAAAAGTATGTCAAAAGTGAACTAAAAGTGTACTATCCATTTTGTAGTATACTTATAGTATACTTTAATATACTTTTTTTTCGTAAGGGTATAGCTTTACAGAGTTATCCATGTGTGCCCTGGTGTTCACCCTTCCTAATATGACTTTACAAAGTTGTCAATGTGTGCCCTGGAGTTCACACTTCCTAATATAGCTTTACAGAGATATCCATGTGTGCCCTGGTGTTCACACTTCCTAATATAGCTTTACAGAGTTATCCATGTGTGCCCTGGAGTTCACACTTCCTAATATAGCTTTACAGAGTTATCCATGTGTGCCCTAGTGTTCACACTTCCTAATATAGCTTTACAGAGTTATCCATGTGTGCCCTGGTGTTCTCCCTCCCTAATATGGCTTAACAGAGTTATCCATGTGTGCCCTGGTGTTCTCATGTTTCTTTACATTTTCTGACAGGTGCTTCATATCCCTCAATCTGTCCCCATCGATTTAAAAAGCAAGCACGGAAAGCAAAATAAAGCATTAGCATGAGTGCACCCAGCTAGCCAAGCTAGCCAAAGTTCTCCTCTCAAACGGATCTTGGAGGAGAGATTTCACTGAGTTAGGGTTGGTTCTTGGAGGAGTAGTAAAAAGTGCGCCCCTAGAGCCTGGTCCTTATTTTATCAGGGGCGAGCTTGGGGCGATGAAATAATCGCCCTTCTTGCATTTCATTTAAGAACGCTGATTGGCTGAATTTTTGTCAATCATTCATATCTTAAATTAGCAGTTGGCTTAACTGCTACATAGACCCGCCTCCTTGGGGTGCTTTCTCTATTGCCCCAGAGCTGTGACAAGGCGTTCAGACAGGCAGAGGAAAGGTTAAGGATATGATTTTCTATCATATTTTTGTTAAGCTGGACAGACAGGCAAGACCCAAATGCGGACAGAGACGGAGGATCTGATTCAACTGTATGTTTATTGTTGAATACAGGGGCAAGGCAATCTCAGAGTCGGTAGGCAGGCAGAGTTCGGTAGGATCCGTTGGGCAGGTACAAGAGGGCAGGCAATCTCAGAGTCGGGGGCAGAACAGGAGTCGGTACTGGGAAGAACAGAGAACAGAACAGAGAACAGTGAACACCGGTAACACAGGAGATAAGCGCTGGATTCGCACGACAAGACAATACGATCTGGGCATCAGGGAACAGGGCACACCGACATAAATAGACAGACAGTAGTGGGAACCTGAAAACATCTGGTGGGGGCGTGGAGACAATTATGAGACAGGTGACTGAGATCAGGGTGTGACAATTTTACACATATTACTGGGTGCATTCCATATTTAAAACACACAAATATTGACATACTGATGTTTTTATCTTTATTATTATTATTTTTGTTTTCAATTTTATTTTTATTTGTTTATGGCATAAGGGTGGGCGGCGCCCTAGCCCCCTCTATTGGCCAGCCGCCACCTGCTTTGTAGGTATCATATGAATGGCGGAGAGTGCATTGATGCGGGGGTAACTAATGGTGACAGAGCATAGGATGAGAAGTGACATTTAAACTGAGAGTTGGTCTTACAGTCTATTAGTATGTGTTATGATTTGGACATACAGAGTAAAAAAGAAATTCCAATGAAATAGTTAATAAGGATTTAATGATACCATTCTTTACACGCCATCATCCTTGTCAATCCTTGGTAAAATACTATCATTATATTCAACAACATCTAAGGGAAAGTGAGAGAATGAAAACTTGTTGTGCCAATGGGGGGCACTAATGTGACATTTAAAATATAATTATGCACGCTTTTAAAGCTTAATAATTTGTCTTGCATAGGCCTCCTTCAGGGCCTTCAGTTGTAATTTCTGTAATTAAATACTTAACAGACGTGTTTTGTTTACCTCTTTGTTGAAAATCATTAACATTCCAACAATGTCTCAGCAGTCATTTGTTCTAACAGTAAAACATATTCTCGTCAAGCCTTGATTTAGTCAATTACAATATTAAATCCCCAAAAGATACTTGAATGTTGACCTGCATTCAAAAAAATCTATTTGACTTGAGGTGGCGGGTAAGGAACCCTGCTCTAAATTATGAAGCAGATGAAAGTAAATTGTTTGGCAGGGGAGGTTTAATAATAAATGTTACCTTTTGAAAACCTAAAAAAATAAAATAAGCTTGAACTTGATAGGCCGTGGAACCCTGGAAAGGAGGGTTCGGCCAATAGTCGAACCTCAGATTGAAGAGGAACAATGCGGTTTTCGTCCTGGCCGGGGAACCACGGACCAGCTCTTTACTCTCGCAAGGATCCTGGAGGGGGCCTGGGAGTATGCCCATCCAGTCTACATGTGTTTTGTGGATCTGGAGAAGGCGTATGACCGGGTACCCCGGGATCTTTTGTGGGAGGTGCTGCGGGAGTATGGGGTGAGGGGGTCTCTTCTCAGGGCCATCCAATCTCTGTACGCTCAAAGCATGAGCTGTGTCCGTGTCCTCGGCAGTAAGTCGGATTCGTTCCAGGTGGGGGTTGGCCTCCGCCAGGGCTGCGCTTTGTCACCAATCCTGTTTGTAATATTCATGGACAGGATATCAAGGCGTAGTCATGGGGGGGAGGGGTTCCCGTTCGGTGGGCTGATGGTCACATCACTGCTTTTTGCGGATGATGTGGTCCTGATGGCCTCATCGGTCGGTGACCTTCAGCACTCACTGGATCGGTTCGCAGCCGAGTGTGAAGCGGCTGGGATGAGGGTTTGCACCTCTAAATCTGAGGCCATGACTCTCAGCAGGAAACCGGTGGAGTGCCTACTCCGGGTAGGGAATGAGTCCTTACTCCAAGTGAAGGAGTTCAAGTACCTCGGGGTCTTGTTCGCGAGTGAGGGAACAATGGAGCGGGAGATTGGTCGGAGGATCGGAGCAGCGGGGGCGGTGTTGCATTCGCTTCACCGCACCGTTGTGACGAAAAGAGAGCTGAGCCGAAAGGCAAAGCTCTCGATCTACCGGTCAATCTTTGTTCCTACCCTCACCTATGGTCATGAAAGCTGGGTCATGACCGAAAGAACTAGATCGCGGGTACAAGCGGCCGAAATGGGTTTTCTCAGAAAGATGGCTGGCCTCTCCCTTAGGGATAGGGTGAGAAGCTCAGTCATCCGAGAGGAACTCGGAGTAGAGCCGCTGCTCCTTTGCATAGAAAGGAGCCAGTTGAGGTGGTTCGGGCATCTTGTACGAATGCCACCTGGGCGCCTCCCTAGAGAGGTGTTCCAGGCACGTCCAGCTGGGAGGAGACCTCGGGGAAGACCCAGGACTAGGTGGAGAGATTATATCTCCACACTGGCCTGGGAACGCCTCGGGATTCCCCAGTCAGAGCTGGCTAATGTTGCCCGGGAAAGGGAAGTTTGGGGTCCCCTGCTAGAGCTGCTACCCCCGCGACCCGACCCCGGATAAGCGGTTGAAGATGAGATGAGATGAGAGATTGATAGGCCGGTTTTATTCTATTATTCACGAGTTCCGATGGCTGAAAGGGACCAACAAACCGTTCACTTTTTTGAGGTGGTCCCAATCCCCATTGTGACACCCTCTGCATCGCCCCCAGACAAAAAAGAAGATCCAGGTCTCAGGGGAAAAGTCTAAAACTTTTTTTTTACATTAAAACACCAATCCAATCTTACTCCTCATCCAGATTCACTAGATTTGTTGTTTAGATCAGGAGAGAACCTCTTTAGAGTTTTTTCATAGTTTTCTCATTGATAACACAACATGGGATATCTAGTTTCAAGCATATGTTACATAACCATGGCTATAACAAAAGGACAAGGAGAAATTCTACTGCGGTATACTCCACCAGGGATTGTCCAAGGTGTGAGACGGAGACATGCACACCATGAAGTCATTAAGTATTGAAAGAATTGGTGACTGGTGAAGGAATGATTAGTTACTGTGAGTATTAAACATAAGGGAAAGTGCAGTTTCTGTGGCCATATAGTCACTCTATCGAACATGTTCACGTTGAGTGGCGGCTCCTTCGCTTTGCTCCAGTTTTTGCTGTTCTGCATTTGCTGCATATTGCCGACATCTCTCAGGTGGAAGGAAGAGAGGGATGATACAGTCCCTGAGAGTGAAATAGAGGGGGAGATGGTGCAGGGGAGAGAAAAAAGGTAGGGAAAGGGTAGAAAGCAAATTAAATGTACGAGGAGAGAGCTAGATGAACACATTGGTGTGTGGAGTGCATGCTTTCCAGATAGAACATTGTTGCCAATTAAGGCTATTAATGGATTTGCTGTTAAATCTTTATCTCTATAACTCTCTGTTTTTTCTATTCTCCTTAAGCGATTGGTCATTCTCTTCCTGTGCATCACCTATCAAAGTTCCCAGTCCTGTAAGGCCTTCTCACTATTACTGACTTTTCCTACAACAAATTCCCTCAAACCTCTACAATGTGACTGTTGGTGCGCATGCCTCTGTGTCATACCAATGACTGGTTACTCTTTGATGCATCAGTTTGTTCGATTATAGACTTTCGCTGAATGTATGTGTTTGGAAAGGGGTGTTTTAGTGTGTGAACATTAGGCTTGGCCTGACATATGTTTGGAGGAGCCCAGTGTGTTCCTGTCTTCTGGGTTTTTGTGTGGCTGATTGGTCTGCTATAACGTTGTAGAAAAGGGCTCAAAGGAATCAATTATTTAGAGGCTAGGTTTTGAACACACTAAGATTCCGGCAAAGGTAGGGATGGGGCCGATCCGATCCAGTATCGGTATCAGGACCGATACCAGCGTAATTCACGTATCCGATTTTCCCGATCCAACCTGCGGAGATATCCGATATCCATGAGCCATGTCTGCGCTTAAATGTTGTCTGCTGAAATGACTCCAAACGTGATTCCCGCCCCTTCAACCAGTGTGGAAAGCAAAAGAATGTTTAGCACGGCATCCAATATCGTGGATGAAAAGCGGAATCGTCTGACAGCAGAGAGAGCAGAAATGCTCATATTCCTCAAAAAGAACCTGCCAATGTTTAAGTGAGATTTGTTGAACACTACATCACTCCCTCAGTGTTAACTTTGAGTCGTTTACTTTTTGTTTTCTTTTGAAGAATAGTTAGACTCTGGCTTTAAGCTTAATCCAGGTCATCTTCAGAGCCAAACCTCCTACTGTACTTGATTTGTGCTGTTCAGATGCACACTGTTTTATTGTAAGTGTGTGTAAGATGTTTACAGTTATTGCACATTTCTTATATTTCAAATATTTATTTTACATTTTACAACCTTGATTTGTTGATGCTACAAGAGCAAGTGTACTTAATTTGTGCTGTTCAGATGCACACTATTTTATTGATAGTGTGTAAGATGTTTACACTTTGCACTTTTCTTATATTTTTCAAACCTCAAGTATTTTACATTTTTGGAATGTAATAAATATTGACATGACAATCAATTTGAAACCTTTACAGTTGCATATTTGTTTTCAGAATGGTATTTGTCCTGTTAACAGGATTTTCTGACTTCCTTTTTGACATTATACTTACCTCAAGTTGCCTTTTGGGATATACATGCACATATGTACATATCATACTTGCCTTTTGAGAGGAGTTTATTTCAGCATTATATAAAATCAACAATATTGATAATGATAATATTAAAGCAAACACAGCTCTGGTATCGGAATAGTATCGGTATCGGCCGATATCCAAATTCGGGTATCGGGATCGGAAGTGAAAAAATGTGGATCGGTGCATCCCTAGGCAAAGGACATTAGTACTGAGTTGATTTGGGGAGCATCTGTAATGGTCATAGAATGCCATATGAATGATATACGAGTGTAATGGTGTACTTTGTCAGTATAATCCTTATTTCTGTGTGCAGTCTGATGTATGTTCATACTGGTTAATTAGTGAACAGAAGGTATGATTGGCTTATAGACAAATTAAGTTATTTGTAGCCTTTGGCTTTCTTCACTTATTGAAAAATGCATTCTATGCAATTAATAATTTATTTCAAGCTCTTGGCCCCTAAGGATGGGAAGTTGATACATTGTGGGAATAAATCATCGAAGTTTTCTTAAGACACTTTGTTTAAGTTGTTTTTCCCCCAGGCAGCGTTACCAGCAACTAAGAAAGATTTCAGATAATAACTGGCTTGTGCTAGAACAGATAGACTGGTATTGTTACTTCATAAATTCCTTGCTGGCTAAAGGGCGCTTAGAAGCTGTGTGGGTGGGTGTGTGTCCGTGTGTCCGGGTCCATAAAGGTTTTGCTATACTTACTTTAAGAAAAATCCTTGCATGGAAAGTAAAGCTAAAATGTTACCTTTTGGGGACATTTATCCAACTCCCAAGAGGATAAAGGCTGATGTTTTTACTGTCATGAAGAGTTGATCCTTTTGGCAAAAGGCTCCGGTACATTTTGTAACTATTTCATAATTCGGTGGGTAAAAAAATTCTGTTATCAAATGTTTATGAAGTTTTGTCTTTCAACGGTTTCCGACCCAATATGATGTATAATATTGACCGCTGTACATTACATGAAAGAATAGAGAGTCAATGGCTACAGCGAGGTCTCTGGACTTAGACGACAGGTTTAGGGTTCAGCTGTGTTTCGGCTCTGTTACAGGTTAAGGTTAGGATTAGGTTTAAATATTTTTTTTTAAATTACAAGCATACAAGTGTTTTTAGCCGAGGCACGAGCCTGGCTATAGAATATTCACTTTATTTACCTATGGTTCTTATGGCCTGTTTTTGTTGCAGAGTCATCGGAACATTCAAGATGGTTCTGCAGAAGGTGACAGAGGAGGGCCAGCTGGAAGTGACAGACACACTCATCGATGACAACAACGCAGCCATCAAGGTGAGCTCATAAGAGTGGGAAGCCTCTAACGATCAATGGTCAACATGCTGTTTTAGAACCACACAGAGCCAAATGGATGAGTTTTATTGACTGTATCAGTATTGACCCAACAGCCGTAGATATTCGGAGAGAAACATGTGCCAAGAAATTGACAGGGAGGGAGTGTGAGATTTTGGGGGCAATTTAAGCCGTGATTTGGTAAAAGCGAGTTTAAGAGTGGGCAAAGAAATTGAGAGAAAGAGAGCAAGAGACAGAGGCACACTGCTGGTGCTGATCGTATTCATCCCCTGGGGCATATAGGAGGATGATGTTATTGGACCAGTGAATGCTGACTCTCCGCTATTGAGATGATGCTACACACTAGTCAGAGCAGTGCATGTGTACACAAAAACACAGACCGGGCTCTCAGCCCCTCTGCCTTCCCAGGCCCTCTGGTTCACTGTCCCTGGTGACAATAGTGCAGGCCAACGAGTCTCATCTGACTTATCTGAACATGTGTTCTTATTTACTGCCTTCTGCGAAAAAATGCAGGGTTACCATGGTAACGGCACTAAGCCCCGCAGTGATAATCCTGGGGGTCGTAGGGCAGTGGTGGAGGGAGAGAGTGAAATAGAGGAAGTGATATTTTTAGAGGGAGAGAAAGGGAGAGATTGGTAGAGAGAAGGATCCAGGAAGAGAGGAATTGCTAATGGGAGTCAAAAAGAGAAATGGAGGTAGAAAGGAAGAGAGGGACTGTGTGTGAACATTACCTACTTTTCTGTCTCTATCAGTGATATAAATTGCTTGGATTGTAATAAAGATAAGTTCTCTGTCCATTGGGGTTTATAAGTCGCCTGAAGACAAGAAAGATGAATGGTTCTGTCTCCACCACTTCCTGTTCAGATCAAAAGAAACACTTACTGTCTCACAGAATAAAGCTTTGTGCCACAATTGATCACTGCAGTCTCGATCAACCTATGTTGTGTTTAACAGCGAAAGTGAGTTTAATAAAAATGGTACACAGCATTTATTCTACGATATTCACTACACAAGAGAGCCAG
This sequence comes from Dallia pectoralis, assembly GCA_029465975.1. Lineage (NCBI taxonomy): Eukaryota > Metazoa > Chordata > Actinopteri > Esociformes > Umbridae > Dallia > Dallia pectoralis. The sequence continues at coordinate 21,638,126 of CM055734.1, read as the reverse complement.
ACGGAATGTTTAATTTTATGTAAACCTACCAACCACCCTGGAGGTTGGTGAGCCATTTTGTTCTGCCTTCCATGGGAGACTTAGCCACTATCAGTAAGCCACAAATTCTAATTCATTGGTGGGCTTTTCAATTCCAGACCAACATTACCATCGACATCAAATACACCACTATGGATGGGGCTGTAGAGGTTTGGAGTGACAGGGATTTCCTGGACGTTCCCAGCGACCCGGAAGGAACATTTCAGTTTGAGACGGACAGCCTGCTCTCCGGACGCAGTCACGGGTCAGAATCCGTGGTGTCTCCGGGACGATCCATCCATGGAATTCCCACATTTAGGAAGTAAGCAGAACATTTTGCAAACCTGCATTCATCCTCTGTTAGATCGTAGTGATCATCATTAACAACAACCTCATTGCGAAGACATTGTTATTTGCAGCGTCATTAAATCCAGAAATATGCCTCAAATTAGCCAGCAACTTTCTCATTATCATCATTAACATCATTATAAAAATAATCAAAAATCCTGATCATCTTCATGCCAGAGGAGGCTTTGCCACTCCTCTGTTTGGCAACATGGTCTGCCAGTATGTAGGGAGTAAATGTGTTCTAGCAGGATTTTCCAGCCTCCATACAGTGCAGTGCTTGTAGCCTTCTGTCTTGGTGTATAGTAAGGAGTTTGTTTTCTGCTGTATTATGTGCAGGCTAATAAGGTGGAGTTGGTATTGATTCTTCCTGTAGGGGTAGGACAGTGAGGGTGGCACAGGAAAGTGGGTAGAACATAAAGAAGTAAGTGTAGTTCCCCTTGCTGATTAATTTGCAAAGGGGAATATTCTGGAAGCCAGCTGAGTTTACTGAAAAACAGGTTGAAATGGGAAAGCTCTCATCAGGCGGACTGCAGTGCTCTGGATGAATTTCAGGGATTTGACAGAACAAGCGAAAAGCTGACCAGCCACCAGAGGTTTTCAGTAGTACAGACATTCATTTCAGCTTCCTGTTTGAGGAAAGGGCATACTCTGTGTATAAACCTACTCAAGCAGAATCACTGTTTTGATGTTCATGAAGAACGACAAGGTGTTCTTCCTAGGGCTGCCCCCTGTTGACTAGTTGAATAATCAGTCAGAAACCACTCAAGTTGAGCAGTCAATTTATTTATTTTTCGTTTTTTTTGGTTAGTCAAATTAAAAGTTATTAATCAATAATAGGAATAACCGGACATCGCAATGATAAGTCTCTCAATCAAGTTTTTTGCTAGCAAGGGAGTTTAAAGCTTGTAGAAACAAGAAGTAACTTCCTGATGCAGAGAACATCTACCCTGCCATTGGTTATCGCCAAACACTGTCACCACTTGCTCGCTGGCAATTACCTTAAAGTTGATTGTTGAATATGTCAACTTTGAAATGTCACCTTTTCATTTTTTAGTCAAATAAACATTTTGGTCAGCTTGATTTTAAAAAGATATATATGTGTTTATTTTAACAAATATATATGGTAAGCCTGACGTTGTTGGTAATTCAAATTGGCCTCAATTGAAATATTGCGTGCAGCTGTATGGATTTTTAATTGCTTTTTCAAGTTCCCATGTCTCTGATGCATTTGGTTATGGTAATGTGGTCGAAATCATAACCAAAACTAATGACACTAGATTTTCTTATTGTCAGATCTGTTATCCAGGTCTATTATGAACAAAAAGAAAATAGTAATGAATAGTAAAATTTCTGTATAGAACAGCCAAGTCCGATTCGACTGACAACAACATTCTGCGTCTTGTACAGCCCTAGCTCTTCCAACAGAATATTACAAATGTTATTGCGTTTTAGATGTGTTTTCTCTATACACATAGAGGGATAAAAGTAGTATTATGGGAAAAATGTAACGGCATTGATTAGAATTACTGTGGTGTTAATAATAATAGTAATAGGATTACCTATACATTAACATGCACAATCAGACACTCACATACACTCATCATACAGTATGCATTACACTTACAGTCTAGACAGACATTCATACACACATTACCCACTGTTCTTTGCAGTACCTGTCCACAGGAAGACATCACAGTGTCAACAAATGGCTAAACCTGTTATACGACACCGAAGCTCAGAGGAGAGCTGAAGTCTGGTCTGACAGAGCAATACATTGACAACACATTCACATAATGATGATGGAAAACACACAGGAGTGGGGGTCAAGGGACACCACAACAGCACTGGGGGCACATGTTAATGAAAGTGTTAATGCAAGTTAATTACTGCGTTAGGGAATTTTTATGACAGTGTGAAGGCATGTTAACAACAGTATTAAAGCATGTCAATGACAGTGTTAATGCATGTTCAGGACAGTGTTAGTTATGGTGGTACACATGTGTTTCAGCTTCCCGCGGACGCTGCCATTAGCACTATTGCGTCCTGGAATATTTTTTGTCAGTGAAACATTCATCATTGCCTTCCGAAAGCATTATTACAATGTTTAACGTAATTCAGTATGATCTGACATTATGTGTGATGACATTTTAGCATAATAAAACAGGATGTAATTCCTACCAGGCCCATGCATATAAAATCAGTTTCACAATGTATTTAACTATAATAATTTATTTTGCATTTACATTGCTCATTTAGCAGAGCCTCAGAATCAATATCTGTTTCTTATGAGCTTGATTATGTTTTGGCGGAGGGCTAGACGTGACCTGGGTAAAGATGGATGCCAATGTCTGATATTCATTCAGAGGGTGATTGTCTGTCATAGATCAGAGACTTACAGATGTAATCCTAACTCCTTACTGGGCAGCTTTGGGCAGTTAACACTAGAAGCGCCAAGGCATAGACACCTACTTGTTTCACTGTGATGAGTCATTGGCGTGATGAGTCTTTGTGCAGCGTTATTTAAAACATTACTGGGAAAAATCGCACCGTTTCTCAGGCAACTGCTCCGGCTGGCATTGTCCTATTCAAACCATGGGGAATTTTCCAGGAGCTCCTCTGTCTGGGAACACCAGCCATCTGGTAATGGCATGTGGGGCCATGGAGCTACGCTCCCAGGAACGCGGAACACACTGGGACCTGTTTCTTGTTATTATTGTTTTGTTTTATTATTGTTTATTATTGTGTTTTTAAATCACAATTAAATGTTAATTTGTGTTGCAATGCACGTTCAAATCAATGATGAGCAAAACGTACATCTCGCCTTCAATACCAAATGCCTTGTAACTCTGATATAATTTTTTTTGCCAAACTACGAATATGACACAAACGTAGCTGACCATGAGACAATATACCAACTTTGACAATGTGGTGGAGGTTGTGGGCAATTATTTTTTCAATTTCTCTAAAAGTTGCGGTTTTGAAGATAGGTTTTTGTATTTCAGCAGTAGGACGTTGCTTTGGCTACATCGAAATAAAATTGGTTTAATGTTATCAATGCAATGCAATCAAGCATTCTAACTGAATATAATTTGAATAAACGCATAGAGCAATTTTCAACTTCATAAAAAAAGTGCCTATTATTGGTTTACCTTGACACTATGTCAGCGAAGCGACAGGACAATATTCAAGTCAGGAAATAGCACAGTTAACTCAATATTATAGTCTGCAATACGTCTAAATTAATTTGGTTTTATTTAAAATAATCAGTGTGATAATATCACGTTACCTTTGGGTGAACAATATTAATTTGTCAGTCAGTTACACAGAAGCAACAGGATGATAGTCATGTTCATGTTAAGTCAAAATTGTCTACAATAAGTACAAAATAATTTGGTTTAATTTAAAATAAGCATTGTGGTAATTTTAGTGTTATAATATCATGTTATATGATATTCCCTTGCAGAAAATGCGACTTGGTTTCTGTGTTTCAAGCGCCACCCGGTGACATACAACAAGATATACAGGTAAAAAAAATACAATCAAAATAGCAGAACTTCGGCAAAATAGATTTAAATTCACGTTTCCAGTGATTATTTTAAGAGAAAAAAGCAGGTCGATTAAGCATGCATATCTAGTAGCATTCCTTAAAAGAGATTTCTGTAAGTTTATTGAGTGCCGCAAAAAAAAATTTTCCGTGCTTCTGGGTCAAATTTCCGGCGCTTCTAGTGTTAAACCAAATAAATGTCAGAATATTTTAGTGTCCATTCCCGCATTAGATGTGGTATTCTTTCAATTGAAATTAGTCTTTAGGCTGAATTTTTTATTTACATGATAATAGGCGATCGAGGGAAATAATGGAATTGGCAAAATATTGACCTGAATTATCAGTTTTCATTACAGAAAAGTTCCAACATGGGGAAGAAATTATATACATATATAAAAAATATATATAAGGTTTACCGTTAACCAAAAAAATATCAATCACTATTTGCTAAATGAAATGAAGATGACTAATCTCAAATCCTTTTTCAATCATTTGACAGCCCTAATTTAGAGTAGAAGATGTTTACACAATTTACTTTTGTAATCATTTCGTCCATGGAACCAGCTCAAGGTGACATTTGTCAACAGCATAAAAATGTGATGGTATCGCTACGCGTGCGCCTGCTGTCAAGGACACAGAACACTCTGGATTTTCTATTATCCTGCACAAATAATCATTGATGACCAAGAGCAGGCTGTGTTTGTGCGTGAGTGTGTGTTCGTGCAAGTATGAACACTTAAACATGCCAGCTTAGATTAGATACAACTTTATTGTCTTTGGACAGTACAAGAACAGAAATGTAGTTTGCGTCCAACCAGAAGTGCAAAAGAGCAGTGCAAAAAGATATGGAGTACAGTGGGCGGATGTGCAATTGACATGGATAAGTAAATGTGCAGGTATTCAGTTCAATAATGTAGCAAATTTGAAATGTGTAGAGGGAATACCAGCGAGAACATCTGTGCCAATGAACTGAAACATCAATTTAGCTTTTTTGTGTGGGCATTGAGAAGTGTTTCCTTCGATTGCTTCTTCACATGTAAATATGAACATGTTACTTAAAGCACACTATTTTAAACTAAACCAAATTGGTTTACTTGTGCTATGTATGTAAGTGTAACATACTTTTGGAGAAAAACAGAAACCCTTATTTTAACAGTGGGACATTTGCTCTGGTATTGTCTACAATACATCAAAATGAATTTGGTTTGATGTAATCAATGTAATGTAATCAAGCATTCTAAACAAATATAATTAAAATAAACACTTAGAACAATTTCAACTTAATATAAAATGCTGTAATTATAGATTTTGCCTGATGCTTTTACTGTGAAGCGTACATACGTTTGTTTTATGCACCACCAGATAAAAAGATTTACAGATTCAAAAAATAAATGGTGGATAGCGCGTTAGCATTTTATTTGGGCAAAATAGTTTCAATTAGCTTTTTCAGTTATTATTTTAAAAGAAAAAATAGGGGTGTCAGCGACGAGATTTAAGTGGATGCAGAAAGCCAACGCAGGAGCCCGATACAATGTTCTTGTGGTATTTATTTACAAGTAGCAACAAACCAAACATGAATGAAAAACTATGTACACTGATTTTTAGCGACTTACATATTTACAATTCAGCAACAGGAAAACACTCACCCAATACTGACAGATCTGACTTTGAAATAATGAGAAGCAAAGAACTACCAAACTACCAGTGAACTAAATAGTAAGGCTAATCAACGGAACCACCGGAAATATAGCGTGCTCCCCACTAATATCTCAGAAGTGGGAACCTAATGCTCACCACTCGTGACAATAGGGGATAAAGCATGCATATCTAGGATAATTCTTAAAAGGAGCTTTCTATGTATATTTATGGAGTGCCGCACATTTTTACAGTAAGTGCCTCTGGGTCAAATGACCCACTTCCGGCACTTTTAGTGTTATGAATGGTTTGGCCAGTAACATTATAGGCTAAGCACAAGATATTGAAGCTCTAGATTGGCTAGCTGCATTCTTTGTTGCGACCCTATGCATAATGCTCTCGTCATATACAACGTCAAGGCCATTTTGCATTGCTACAGGTTCCTCTGTAAAAACTTAACATAGAGTACAAAATAAATGAAATGGAAAATGTACAGTATATTTGTCAGAAACGCACACCGAGGTCCAACCCAGTCTTGGCTTCTGCATTTCACATAACCCTTCCGACCTGGAGAAGTGTTTTGAGCTGCAACTGTAAGCCATTAGAATAGAACAGATGTTTCACCTTGGCTGTAAAATTTGATCTAAAAAACGTTTTGTTTCTGGTCAGATAATGTGACCACTAAACTAACTACTGCCCAAAGCAATGTGTGTGGTCTTAATGTCTTATCTGACACAATATACAGGGTTAGAAGAGAAACAGGCACATACAAAGACACAGGCATACACACCAACCCATCCCCCCAGTTCTGGGCATTTCTTTGGGTTTCCAGAATGATTTTTTGCTGTGAATTTTTTTATCATCTCCACCCTGCTGTGTCCTTTTGGGCGAGAGATGACAGCATTATCCTTTTAAAGACCACAGTAATGAATTAATGAACACACACTGACACATGCAGCTCTCAGCTGTATGCAACGGGCAGCTCCTTTACATTCCATTGATGATTTTACATTTCATTAGCGATGACAGTATAGATGCCTTTCTCTGCTTCAGAGAGGGGAATGTTTGAGTTAGCTTGGATTGATAATGTATTTAACTTAGCCCAAGATGATTTTTGTTTTTTCAACAAAAGACAAAAAGCCACCGGACGCTTGATGCAATACCAGACGTTGAAGCGCAGAATAATATTTTTTGACTACAGAGTACATACCACTAAGGAGTTTGGTGAAAGTTTTTCCACTCGTTCCTTAGTATTGCCATTCCTGCTTCTTTTTGTCTATCCTTGCTTGTTAGGTATTTTTCTTCAAGAGTAGGCACACACAAATGCAATACAGTTTTTTCTTGTTTTTATCCAGTTTGGGCACGTTGACACACAATATTGTTCTATGTCGTCATATTCATGAAGTGTCCAGCTGTTTGACACTAATGAGGAAATAAAAACCTCACCAACCCAGTATACAACCTTATCACAAATAAATGAAGAAACAGATTCCCCAGTGACTGCCAGGAACAACCTAATTACAAATACACAGAGGAGTACAAAATCAATGGCGTAGCTTAAGAACCATTTTACATAACCCCCCCTGCAGCTAATTTTGGTTTAGTGTCATGAACACTAATGTGTAACTAGCCAAAACAGCTAAGCTCTTGGGATATTGGGATATTGACAGTCATATTTTAAAAGACTACATTTGAATTAAAGTAGGAATAGACTGAAATGCTGAATGAAATACAACAAAAAAATATTTATAAACACTTCTTTGTGAATCAAAAATAAAGAATTCCTTTTCAATTCCTGAGACCTCAGCCGAGTGGCCAATTTGCTTTAAGCATTTCAAGTCCTGGAAGTGGGTCATTTAACCCAGAGGCACAAAACATTTTTTTTGAACATTTGGGTCTTCTCAGTGAGCTGGTCTGGAGTCACACTTTAGTGTTGTTCACCAAAGGGGACTATCTGGGAGACACAACCATTGTGCAGCACATTGAGAGTGAAGGGAAGAACCTCCAGTGGCTTGTTGAGAAATGTAGAAACAGGTATCATCTTCTCAACAATAAGAACAGGAGTGATGGAACTCAGGTTACAGATCTTCTGGAGAAGATAGAGGAGGTGGTGGCAGGAAACATAGGAAGCCATTATGAGATAAACAGAGAGATACTGGAGAAGACACAAGAAAGAAGAAAGACCATAAAAATGTTGTGAAACATAGATTGATAAAGGTGAAGGAACAGAGCGAGACCCTCAGATCACTAATGTGTGAGTTTAGATTACTAAAGTATCATCTTTGAGTATTAAGATGAATCCAATGAGTGGACTACATGTTATATCAACTATGCAGTAAAAAACATTATTATCTAGATTTCTGTTTCAGCGACATAGATGAATATATGTTCATTGCATGAAGTCGGTCAAGTTTGTGAAATACAAAGCATTCAATGTCAAAATGAACTGTTCAGCGAGGCAGGCACAAACACAATTTAAGATAAGTAAAGCAAACAAAGAAACTATACCTTTCTATAATTTACTATATGATAAATTACTATGGATACTTCGAAGTCAAGTCAAAATCAAGTCAAAGTTTTTTATTGTCATGTGTACAGAATGACTTGCATCAAACTGCACAATGAAATTCTTATGACATGGCAAGCAACATCTACGTAGATAGAAGAAAAAAAAGAATTACAATGAATATACAGAATATACATAACTAAAAAATATACATAATGAAATGTGAATATGGACAGTATGCAAACCAGTAATACTTAAATACTGCAATAAAAATTATCTTGTGCCAGTAGTGGATACCGTTAGTGAATATACAGAATGTACATAGCTACAAGATATTCATAATGAAGTGTGAATATGGACAGTATGCAAACCTTGAATACTTAAATACTGCAATTAAAGTACTCTAGTGCCAGTAAATACATGGATAAGTAAATCAGTGTTGCTGATTGAGGAGCCTAATGGTCTGAGGTTAAAAACTGTTTTTTAGTCTTGAAGTGTGTGTACCAATGCTGCGGTAACGTCGACCAGATGGGAGCAGAGTGAACAGGCGATGGCCTGGTGGCTGTTGTCATTTATTCATATTTCTGGCCTATCTGAGGCACTGTGATTGGTAGATGCTTTGCACTGTAGGGAGGTGGCAGCCAATGATGCGCTCTGCTGTCTTTACTACCCTCTGGAGGGCCTTGCGGTCAGCAGCGGTGCAGCTCCCGTACCAAGCAGTAATGCAGCCTGACAGGATGATTTCAATGGTGCACCTGTAGAAGTTGCTCAGTGTTTTCTTTGACATGCCAAAAGTCTCCTCAGGAAGTATAGGCGTTTTTTTGCAGTTTTCACTCCCGAGTCAGCTTGCCTGGACCATGTGAGGTCATCCCTGATGAACACACCTAGGAACTTGAAGACAGGTACTCTCTCTACTTCAGCTCCATCGATGTGTATGGGGACATGTCCCCCCCCTGCCGCTTCCTGAAGTCGATGATCATCATCTTAGTTTCCCCGACGTTAAGAGAGAGTTTGTTGTCCTGGCACCATGTAGCCAGGTCTCTAACCTACTCTCTGTATTTTGTCTCATTATTGTTGGAGATGAGACCGAGGAAGGTGTCGTTAGCAAACTTGATGATGACGTTGGGGCTGTGTGTGGCCACGTAGTCATGCGTAAACAGGGAGTACAGCAGGGGACTGAGTACGCAACCCTGCGGGGCTCTGACGCTCAGGGTCAGGGCAGAGGATGTAAGGTTGCCCATTCTCACCACCTGGGGTCTGCCCATCAGAAAGTCCAGGATCCAGTTGCACAGGGAGGTGTTAAGACCCAGGGTCCCGAGCTTGGGAATGAGCTTGGTGGGCGTAAGTGTTAGCTTGGGAATGAGCTTGGTGGGCGTAAGTGTTAGCTTGGGAATGAGCTTGGCGGGCGTAAGTGTTAGCTTTTTCCAAATGGGAGAGGGCGTGTGTGTGGTCAGGGTGATGGCATCGTCCGTAGGTTTGTTGGAGTGGTATGCAAATCGAAGGGGGTCTAAGGCAGGGCCGTGCAGAGCCCTTAGGAGGGGCAGGTGCTCAAAGTATAAAAGGGGCACATTGAACAATGCATTAAATAGCGGTGCTCAAAATATCAATAAAGCAATATATTGTGAAGCATTCCTTGCTGATTCACGTATCGATACGGATGATTATGTATTGATACGGCAGCAAATGCTGTGATGCAGTTTTGAAAATGAAACAGAATAGAAAAGACATTTTTAAGTTTAAAAGTTAAAAAAGATTTTCTGTCCCCCTAATTACAACTCTGGGATTAGAAACGTTTAAAAATTTGTCCCAACCTAATGTCTTTTTCTTCTCTGTTCTACAGAATAATTAAGAACAGCTGTTATAGTAAAATCGACGTGGCCCATGTTTCATACAGTACAGTGAACTTTTCTCCCTCAAACAGCACGCTAACATTACTTACACTACAGGCGATAACAGCAGTATAAACAAGTTATCAGCATGCTCTCTTCACATCACATCGTTCTTGTAAAATAATAATAAGTAAAAAAAGATCAAAATCACTTCGCTGAGGATAAAACTTCACTTACCAGATGCCGGGGTGTTGGAAATATCCTCTGGTAATAAAAAAAATGCGCGTGCGGCGCGAGGAATCCTCCCGTTATGATGAGGTTGTCGTCGTCAGGTGAAAGGTCATCACGTGGATCATTTTATTTACGGCGGAATTATTATTCATAAATGTTACTAATATTTAGATTGGGCATGGGCAGGCATTAACAAAAGGGCATGTTATATAAAAAAATATTGAGGAAATTTTGCTTTGACAAAAGGGCACTTTGGGCACCAAGGGGCAAAGGGGCAGGTGCTCAAGCTCAATCAACTTTCGTATGTTGCATACTATAACTCCATAATACCTTGTCACTTACCAATTGTACGTATGCTTCACTCTGTATTAAGTGTATCGTAATGTAGCGTTTAGGTTCACTAGGCTATATAGTTTAGGTTCGACACCAGGCTATATAGTTTAGGTTCGACACTAGGCTATATAGTTTAGGTTCGACACCAGGCTATATAGTTTAGGTTCGACACTAGGCTATATAGTTTAGGTTCGACACTAGGCTATATAGTTTAGGTTCGACACTAGGCTATATAGTTTAGGTTCAACACTAGGCTATAGTTTAGGTTCGACACCAGGCTATATAGTTTAGGTTCGACACTAGGCTATATAGTTTAGGTTCGACACTAGGCTATATAGTTTAGGTTCGACACCAGGCTATATAGTTTAGGTACACCAGGCTATATAGTTTAGGTTCGACACCAGGCTATATAGTTTAGGTTGGACACCAGGCTATATAGTTCAGGTTCGACACCAGGCTATATAGTTTAGGTTCGACACTAGTCTATACAGTTTAGGTTCACCAGGCTATATAGTTTCGGTTCGACACTAGGCTATATAGTTTCGGTTCGACACCAGGCTATATAGTTTAGGTTCGACACCAGTCTATACAGTTTAGGTTCACCAGGCTATACAGTTTTCATTCGACACTAGGCTATAGTTTCGGTTCGACACCAGGCTATATAGTTTAGGTTCGACACTAGGCTATATAGTTTATGTTCGACACCAGGCTATATAGTTTAGGTTCGACACTAGGCTATATAGTTTAGGTTCGACACCAGGCTATATAGTTTAGGTTCGACACCAGGCTATATAGTTTAGGTTCAACACTAGGCTATATAGTTTAGGTTCGACACCAGGCTATATAGTTTAGGTTCACCAGACTATATAGTTTAGGTTCGACACCAGGCTATATAGTTTAGGTTGGACACCAGGCTATATAGTTTCGTTTCGACACCAGTCTATACAGTTTAGGTTCACCAGGCTATATAGTTTCGGTTCGACACTAGGCTATATAGTTTCGGTTCGACACTAGGCTATATAGTTTCGGTTCGACACCAGGCTATGTAGTTTAGGTTTGACACTAGGCTATTTAGTTTAGGTTCGACACCAGGCTATATAGTTTAGGTTTGGCACTAGGCTATATAGGTTTGCTTAAGGTAGAATGATAAGGCTTATTATATATACATGCCACTTTCAGAAACAAACAAATGAATATGGGAGGTTATGTCTAAATTATATCTGACAGCAGTAACTTTTTAGCTGTGCTGGTCTACTTTTCACATCCAAATGAAGCCGGATAGACTCTGTGAACTTTGATAATCAGCTTCTGCTGAAACTGAATAAAAGGTTCAAAGTGAAATGTCCTAGAGCAGGGGTGCTCACACTTTTTCAGCATGCGAGCTACTTATAAAATGACCAAGTCAAAATGATCTACCTACTACAAAAATGCAAAACGTAGATTTATCTATAAATATATTAAGAATTATTTTTACAATGTATGTTGATGTACGTTGCATGCCCGCATGAGCCCATATTGCACAACAAAATTTACTATGCACTTTTTTGTCATTACCTGACTTTACTAAAAGTGGTTTGAGGTTGATAGGTCATTGCACAAGAAAGCTATTGAGTTTTACAGGTTTTAAATGTTTATTAAACATTTGTTACACCATTTCTTTAAAAACCAAAGCCTGTGCAACATGCGAATGTCCTTTGTAGACAATATGAAATTGGATTGAGTAGATTTTCAAAGTTATTTAACAAAAACACTATTGAGTTTTAGAGGTTTTAAATGTTTATTAAACATTTGTTTTCACTATTTCCTTAAAAAACAGAGGCAGTGCAACTTGTGGGTGTCCTCTATAAACAATCTGACAGTGATTTGAATTTAACCTCTTCTAGACCGGTGTCCCGCCGGCGGGACAGTACACTAATCTACACCAACTCTTACACACAGATTGCGAAATTACGAAACGTTCCGTTTTATAATATATGACATGTTTATATTCTTCATAAAGGTAAGAATCTCCCCTTTCTGACAACGTTTTTCGTTTCCAAATAGCTAAAACACAGACCGTTTTATTAGCAATTGAAAGGACAATGAAATACAAGATGGCGGACAAACGCGACCAACACCAGTGCAGACATTTGTTATCCATAATGAAAATATTCAGCCAAAGTCGATCATTTTTGCATTCCAGATAGTCCAAGGGATATAACCAGCAGTGTTTCTTTTGATAAAATCCATGATAATGACCAAAAATAATCAATTTTCTTTGCCGAGTTGGAAACGTAATTCTCAAACTGAACAACATGACGCGGCACTCTTTGCTCAAATACACCGCTTCATCTCTTGTTTATCCGGGAGTAATTGTAGTCTTTGTGAAGATTAGAAACTCATTTACCCATAGAAACTGACCCCGTCCTTCTAGCTTGTAATTTGACCCAGTAGGAGTGACTCATGTAAGGAGAGAGAAACTCACTATTACGCGTGGGGAGATGGGGCAGTCCTAGTTTGAGTGGCGATATTTCGGTCCAATGACAACGTACGGATTTGAAACAAAGCTTGGTAGTTAGCCAATGAGCAGGCCTTTCTGTCGATATGCGACTTTTTACTCTCGTCTCTATTATGTAAGAGCTATGGCAGTGCGCAACGCGAGCAACAACAGGAGAGGGATCTTCCGAGTTTCGACCAAGTTTGTTTTACGCAGAGCATCAAAATCAAAATGGCTCCTATATGAATGGAAAAGCGGAGAGTGGAGAAGGAGTACATGAAAGAGAAGATATTGGAGGAAATACAGATGGAAAGTCCAGTGAAGTTTGATGAGGACTCAATGAAGAAGTCAATGAGCAAGCATTGTTTTGACTCGACGGAAGAAGCAATGTTTACTCTAATGGGTGCTGCATTTACATGGGTGAGTGAAATAAGTTATTGTTGTTGATACCGAAATAGATAATTATAATAAAACTATAACTGTAATTAATTACTTTTTCAAAAGTGAGAAAGCTGATTATTTTTTTTGTAAAAGTACACTGAATTAATTTCTGTTTTCAACCGTTGTGTGTGTGTGTGTGTGTGTGTGTGTGTGTGTGTGTGTGTGTGTGTGTGTGTGTGTGTGTGTGTGTGTGTGTGTGTGTGTGTGTGTGTGTGTGTGTGTGTGTGTGTGTGTGTGTGTGTGTGTGTGTGTGTGTGTGTGTGTGTGTGTGTGTGTGTGTGTGTGTGTGTGTGTGTGTGTGTGTGTGTGTGTGTGTGTGTGTGTGTGTGTGTGTGTTGGATGAAATAGATAATTAGAATAAAACTATATTTGTAATTAATTACTTTTTCAAAAGTGAGAAAGTTGATTCTTTTTCCAGTCAAACAACACTGAATGAATTTCTGTTTTCAATCTGTGTGTGTGTGTGTTGGATGAAATAGATAATTCTAGTGAAACTATAACTGTAATGAATTACTTTGCCCAGCCATTGAGAGGTGCAAAGAGGCCAGCCCAGATGCAGATGGATGCCCACTGAGGGAGCACCACTGAGGGAGGACCTATCTGATGTACTGATTGGATATTACAACGTTCTCCAAGTCGATGAAGTAATACAAAACCTTTTATCATTTTATTGACATTGCTGTGGTGAATGCATTCAACCTACATCAGGAACTGTCAAAGAGTTGTAGGCAGACTCATTTGACACAAGGTCAGTTTTGAGAGCTGCTTGTTCGGGAGCTTGCAGACTCAGCTCCTGCACCAGCACCAGACACTGATACAGCTCCTGCCCACTTCCCCACTGTAGGGATTTTGTATATAGTTTTATTCTCACTGTGTGCCATTTGTTTTGATTATGCACCTATGCCAGTGTTTGTTGATAACTTTGATCTTTAATAAAGTTGTAATTTCCCTTGCATTTTGTATGGTCTTCATAGCACAAATGTATCATTTGACCAGTTTGGCCAATTTGGCCACTTGGGTACATTTTGGCACCGTCAAAAGGACACTTAGGGGTCCTCTTACAAAATGTTAGCTTGTGGGCTGGTTGAATATTCAATTAGCCTGTCCTTTTGGTGGCATAATGTTGTCCCCTAGGGGAACACATGTGAGGTGTCTGCAGTATGATACCTCATATTATCAGGGAGATATTGCCTTTGAAAGTGGATGAAATATAAAAAAACAAAAAAACGTATGTTGTTTTTTTGTGTTTCACCTCATGCCAGATATTCTGTGTTACATTTTTTCTTTATTAATTGAACATTTACACAAACTTCAGAGTGTCTTCTTTCAAATGACCTTCACCATATGTTCCTACATGGTTCTGGTTTTGAGCTATAGGATTTGGGTATGTCATTTTAGGCGGAAATTGAGTTTGGGTGCCCGGTCAAGAAGAGGTTAAGGCCAAATGGTTAAACAGCTATTGAATTAATAACTTTGAGACTTATACTTTATTGACGGTCCCTAACTATAAGCTGTCGGAGGTTTCTGACGGTCCATCACCGCGGTGCAGTGTGGCTGCTTTCGGGAATACCGGACCTGATCTCGGGCTTCTAATATGCGTTGAATATCCAATATCGTATATCCAACCAACTTTACCTTGGTCTGAGATGAAGCAAATATATTTGTGCTGGAATTTCTCGCACTATAAAAACTAACCTTGCAGGAATGGTTTAAATTATGCGCAATCCCCGCAATCCCGCACCAAAATTCAAGCCCTGATCAATGATGTTGTCGCAGTCAAGGGTCCTCGTTCACTCCGTGTCTATAGCCAAAAGTGCCAGATTACTGGTCCTAGTGTCTCCACTACTGTTCCTCATGTAGTTTTTTACACGGCCCAGGCAAGAAAAACTGCGTTCACAGCTAACTGATGTGACAGGAAGTTTCACGTTAAGGTCCAAAGTTTACCAGGCGCTGCGCCCATTAGCCAAAGCAGATCACCTGTTTGTGCCTCATGTTATTTTATACAAAAATATTTATTTTTAAATTATTATTTATTTCCCGTTTTTAACACCATCAAAAGGACAATTCAAACATGACATTCAAATATAAATATAAAAAATTACAGACATTTCTTGGGGGTGCTGGGCGGGTGCTATGGCAATTATATGGGGAGCTACAGCACCATCTAGCCCCCCCCCCCCCTGTCGCCGCTACTGCTCAGAGTTGAAGAGTATACCTATGATAAAAATTGCAGACTCCTACATGCTTTGTAAGTGGGAAAACCTGCAAAATCGTTCTCCCCACTGTATCTAGTGTGTTGATATGGTACTATACAGGCCTATATCTATGTGTATTTATTAATTAATAGTGTTCACTTTTAAGCCATCTATATTCATTTGCAAGGAGGTTTTAACATTTTGGTTTCACTTCATGCGCCACTGTGATTTTACAACAGCCTGGTCCTTCTGACGCAAAGACAAGCAAGATACGCCATCTACTGGTCATTGTGTGTCAGCAACACCCTCCCATTCAAAACAATCATGGGTCAAATAACACATCACGGCGAAACAAGTAGGTGTCAAAGCCTAGACTTCCAGTTTCACAATGTCCAAACCTCAGTTTTGGAATTGCCTTATTGGCAAAACTCCCAGTATTTTCAGGGGTGTTGAGATTCTTCCCATGACACTTGAAATCCCTGCTGCAATGACACAGCGATACAGCTTGGCAGTAACCGTTGAGCCAGTCTGGACCATTCTGAGAGAACACTGTGTGTGTGTGTGTGTGTGTGGGGGGGGGGGGTCTGTGTTTGTGTGTGAGTCTATTCAGCACCATTCAACAGAGCCTCCAGGGCAGGACAAAGCTTTTTGACTATACATAATTAATCACCTGCTGCTCAATTCTTTTTCTCTTCTTATTTATTTATATTCAATTTCCTCAGTTTGTGTATCTCCTACACTGATCATTCTCCACCTGACTCTTTCACTCCCTCTCTCTCAATCTCTTTCTCATTGCCTCTGCCACTCCTGTCTCTCATGGAAGGTAGTTAATTATACTTTTTTCAGAGACGAGCTGCATTGAATGTATACTGTATTCACTTGAGAAATCTGATGTTAATCTCGTTACATTAATAATTTATCCTAATTCTGTTCCTTAGGGTTTGAACCCAGAACTCTACTTATTGATGTGTTGGGGTCATTTGGTTCAGTTGTTGACTGAAATGTTGCTAGATCACATTTCAGTCAAGTAAAAACTGTCAAATTAGAAAAAATGGCCTTAAGCAAGACAGTAAACCATTATTGCTCCTGTAAGTGACTTTTGATTAGAGTGTCTGCTTAATGAAGAAGAAAACATAAATTAATATAAAATGACTAATTGCTGCATCAGCTAAAGTTAATGGGGATAACAAAAGTTACCGGCAGAGCTGTGCTCGAGACCACCTAAAGCGAGACCGAGACGAGACCGAGACCGAAGGGGGCCGAGACCGAGACGAGACCAAGACCGAAGGGGGCCGAGACCGAGACGAGACCGAGACCGAAGGTGGCCGAGACCGAGACGAGACCGATACCAAAGGGGGCCGAGACCGAGACCAGTCATATCAACACTAAATAATATGACATGTTTTTGGTCCAATGACCAATGTAAAAAAAACACTTGACCAACAGCATCAGATCATCTACTGTGTTGTCATCCTGAATGAAATGAATTTTATTAAAAGAGTATGTAGGCCTATTTATTGTCTTATGTAAACATAAAATACGAAAATAAAACCATGATTTTAAAATGCACAGGCTATGATATTAAAATTTCTAAAAATCGAATAAATGAAAATCCATCAAACTGTATGTCCTATGTTGATGTAGTAAATGCTAACACATTTTAGATCACTAGCGACTTGCAATCAAATGATTTGCGCATGATTGGCCGATAAACAAATCTATTTATAATTATTTATCCGTCCACAGGCACGCAGCTTCAGTTGTTTGTCTGCTTGAGCAGGACACGCAAACGAACCGGTTGCACCGCGCACAGTGTTCATTAGTCTTGTTACGGGTGCACATGAGACAGCAGCAAACTAACCGCGCACAGTGTTCATATAGATCAGACCAAAACCCGTCCAGTTTAATAAAGATCGGACCAAAACGGGTTCAGTTTCATATAGATCGGACCATAACCGTTCCAGTTTTATGCTCTTTCTGCCGTATGCCCCCCGGACTTATGTATGTCCCACGTCCTTCTGTGTGCATGAGTAATTTCATTTATCGCCCATTTGTAGTAAGCCTATTAATAATTATTGTTTATATTCGTTTAATTTCGATACAAAACAATATTTTGTTGAAGTCTCTTGTAGGCTATATGAATACACTGTGGTTCATTCGTTATTAATTATTGAGTACAATAGGCGCATGACACATGAATGGGGCTGTATGTATTTGGCGCAATTCGTTCTGTTTATTTAGTGAAACATATTTCTTTATAAACGTACCTCTTTTTTGTAGTTCAACCAAGCCAATCAGACTATTGTCTATATGTGTTCTCGTAGTATTTGTCTGTGTATCGCACATTCAACCATTGCCATCATAGGCTCAGTGAAGTGTGATCGGTGTCTGGGTACCGCAATTAGGGTACCAACGCCCAGCGGCGTGGGATTTTGGCGACAGGAAGAAAGTTTAGGTATCAAAAAACATGTAAATAGTAGTTTTATATATTGTTCGGTTTGTGATTTTGCAATTCTGAAAACGGGACAAGGTAAAATGCACGTATTTAGGAAAAGTCATGGAAGGACGTTGGCTGTAGCTTTTCAACATTATATATGTATTTTAATTACTAACCGCTGTGTGTTTTCGGACAAATTATTTATTTGTGCTCACTGTGCTGAATATAGGCAAAACGAATATAATGGCTGATTGTGCAGACATGATCGAGCATATGTTTAACATTGAAGTATTTACGTGAATGGGTGCACGCTCTAGCGGCGCTGGGGGTGGGCTTTTCTTCAAAAGTAGATAGCCATTGGCGGGATAAGCCACATCAGAAAAAAACAGTCTGACTCTGGACGAAATACAGCCAATGGAAATACAGCCTCTACATGTCATACTTAAATATTTTTCTAGAAAAAATTGTGGGCGATAATTTCTACGCTGGTCTCGGCTGGTCTCGGAAGAATTTACGAGTCATTACTGTCCGAGACCGAGTCGAGACCGAGTCCAAATGTAACCGAGACCGAGACGAGACCGAGACCTTAAAAAAGTGGTCTCGAGACCGGTCTCGAGACCGAGACCGGTCTCGAGTACTACAGCTCTGGTTACCGGTTAATGATGTTTTACCTGTCAGTTAGTTGGTAGTGTTCCTGTGACACGCGTGTGCATGCATGGCTGAAAACATGAATAAAAAACATTCAAATTCTCTGTGTTGACTTGATCATCCTGTTATCATGGGAATTCACCTGCACAGGTGCATATGCAAACTTTATTCGCTATAGCGAAAATAGGTCTTATCCTGTTATTATTTTCCTGAGGCCATTGAGGTTTGATTAAAACTTCTACATTGGAACTGTACATGTCTCTCATAAAAGGTCAAGAAGCATTCCATTATACTGTTCATTCACATGAGAAATCATTCAAATAATCTGGTCAATATTGCTCACACACTTATTATGTTCTATTGATCCTACAACCACAAGAGTAGAACTCTAACAGTAGTGTTACTTAGTCATAACGCAGAGGGCCAGTTTGTATTGATTATTAATTGTCTTTTTATGTTCCTCTCGAGTCACAATTCACATACAGTAGCGCTCTTATTAATTATTTGTCAATACTGAATGCAAAAAAAGATTCATATGAACCATGTGACATCACACACCCTGGATAATATTAATCAGTGTGAATCGATGCAGTCAGTAGCAGAGGAGGCTGTTGTTAATGTTGGCGTGAGGTGTTGATGAACACACACTACAGTCTTGCTGCATAGGGCTATGACCCCAAGCAGAGCCACAATTTAATTCTCTATGTTTTTATTGCTGTGAGTCGTTGCTGAGTCTGCTTTGGATATTGCTCCATAATGTTGCCCTGAAGCTGAAACAATTGCATGCTGTGGGGCCTTGCCCCACGTGGAATTGGAGTTTCTTGAATGAGGCTGCTTTGTAACCATATTCAAGCTTACTGAGTGGTTTTGATTGGCTTGTTGTGATGTGAATGGTTTGATTTGCAGTGTTTGTAAAATCTCCCAATTAATAAATTATGGTGAATTGTTTGGTTTTTCTTCCATTTCAGTTCAAAGGAAAAGAAGGCAAAAAAGACCAGGTACTTTGTTTCAGTGTTCAAATTAAACAAAACTGTATTGTGAAGACAAAAACACAATATCCCCGATACATTTTGTGGGAAAAAATGTAGTTCAATGGGTTAAAATGCCATAACCTCAATAATGAGAGGATAGATTGCCTCTAGCTGATGTCTTATACTATAATTGTTCAGATATAGTATTTTAGAAGTGTTTCCTCTCACTGACCTTTCAAATTCTCACACATACCAGTCTACCACAATGTCTATCCAGCTTAGGTCACAGGGTCGCTGATTAAATCACAACGGCCAAAAGGAAAAAGCCTCGCAATCATGTTCTCATCCCCTTATTTCTCTGGCTCTGATATTGCTTCTGGAAAGATAATGTGAAAAAAAGATTTGTGAACCCACCTTTTTGTCTTAATCTGCATTTCATGCGTGCTTGGCTCAACATAGAAGAGCGGGGAGGGATGCAAACAGGAGTTATAACTGCTGGCTTTGTTTATTTTGTAGTATTCAAGATCTTCTCTTTAGTCTCTTTGTTGTATAAGTGTTGAAATGTTGAAGGCTGACGGGCTGCTTCCTAAATCTGTCTACTGCCTTTCCATCGCTTCCATATTGTTCCTTCAGTCTATGACGAAATAGTGATCCTCAACAGATCTCTGACAGACACACGCCAGACAGTCCCTCTTTAATCCTCCCACATCTTTCAACAGCGCTCTATTCTAAAAGCGTAAGAGACGGAATGCTAATACAACCGACGCACTGTGTGCATACTTGTGCGTGTTGGCATGCGCAGACGCCCGTCTGTGCACACCAGTATATGTGGTGTGTGTGCCCCTCTCCATGTTTGGCTACCCTATCACATTGTTTAATTGTCAGTGATCCCCCTGAACCCCAGAGCAGCATACTGGAGCATACCCTGCTGCCTACATGGGTTCAGGTGCACTTGTTAGCTACGCTCCCAAAGGAATAGCAAGTTCGGTGATAGGTCAAGTTTATTTTTTTGAGAGATACATTCTGTTGAGAGGAATTTCCTCCTGAGCTGGTTTTGGACCCATAGAATCTTGCATATGGTATGTATGAACCATTATGTTGGTATGAGCTGCTTAAAATAGTTTTCATCTGAGTGAGGTTTTTATTCATCATTATTGAATAGATTGCGGTATCTGAGATTATGACAGTGGTACCTCAAAAATTCGGTCTAATGTTTAACATGCTACGGGGGAAAAGAAATCAACATTCCTTTTTTTCACTGACCAGGTAAAATTTAATTTTGCAATGTAATTCTGTTAACTCATAGTAAATCAGATTGTTATAAATATCTATATATATATATACATGTGTAATTAATCTATTTAATCCAAATCTATGGTCAAAAACTACTTTACAGAACCCATCTAGCCTGGAAGTCTTCGTGTTAAAGTTTGATCACACTCACATAGCAGTCAATACAAACACTATTTTTAATTGTTTAATAAACATTCAAATATATGATATATTTATATATATCATCATATATGTCATACATGACATCAGTTGCTGTTGTCCTGTAATATACTCAAATTTAACTTCAGTTTTATTTGGCTGCCAGTGTTCCTGCTCATATTTTGGTTTGCAAAGTGATGGCCAATTATTTTTTAGTCCAGTCTGAGTAAGAATATTCAGCAATTACAGTAGAGCGTGCAAATTCCATTGAGAAAAACTGACAGGGAGATGAATATTGATTGTTGAGACTGGTAACAGTGATTTGCTTCAAATAAAAAATGTCTGTGTAAGACAGGATAAATTAAACAATCAATGTGAATGCAAAACCGCAGGTATTGATACAGATTAAATTGCGGAATGAAATTATGATAGCTGCTGTTTTGAGCAAACCTGCATATCCATTTTTACTGGACAAGCTTTTTATCCAATTAAAAATGGGAATTGCTTGTCAGTTGAACAAAAAAATATGAGACTTTCCATTCATTGTTTGTACTATTGTGTATAATCAATCTCACTGGAATTATAACAAATGTTTTTGAGGGATTTGTAAACACTCCAGTCTTGAATAAAACATTGTTTACAGTAGTCTTGTTTTCTTTTTGATCCACTATCACTAATATCTTTATTTTCTGGTTCTTATCAAAAAAGTCATTTGATGAATATCAGTGAATTAATCAAATGATGGAAACCAGAACTTCGACTCGGCACGGCTACTTCACAGTAGAGTGGTTGAGAAGACAAAAAGAAAAACCTCCCTTTCATCTCCTGTCTGACATCTACCCATATCTGCAGCTAATTGGTCGGTCACGCTCATCGTTTTTAATTATTAAGGCAGTCATTTGTTGGTTCAGGCTTTTGTTTTGGTTCCGGTACTACTGATATGTGATCCTCAGTAATAAATATGTGCTGTCACAAAACACCAAAGGTTTCTATTGTGATTAGGGGTCAGGGGGTGAATAGACTTGTGAGGTCAAGTTGATTGTTCGTCTCTGCACAATATTTCCATCCTGATGGAGCGTTTGTTATGTTAGTGTGGTTTTTAGTTGGTTAATGACGTATTTAATCTCTTTTTCTACTCGTTATTTTTTAAAGATGATGAATACATATCCCCCCTTAAAAAGGGAGTTAAAATAATCTTCATCGACTTCATGACAACAAATCACCTGACATATTAGGCAATTGTCAATAGGGGAGAGTGGGGACAGTTGCAACACTTTTTACATTTTCTTCAGTTTCTCAGCGATTGTTCGTATTAGAAAGACACAAAATATATATATTAAACCCATACATGTCACCTACCTGCCCAAACTGTTGCAACATGTGTACATATGATAATATGAAAGTAATTTGTACTTAATTGGACCCTAAAAAATGTTGCAACTGTCCCCATATATGGGGACAGATGCAACAGTACCGAGGGGCAGTTGCAACAGTCATTTAGATGTAATAAAACTCATACTTCGGCATCATTCTTCAAATGTTTTTTGGTTTATTTGAGACCCGAGTTCATTGAGTTAACTTATTAAAGTAAAAAATAAGAAATCCCACAAACTGTGTCAAAAGCCCACAAACTGATTTATGTAGGGCCTAAGGGATTATTTAAAATTTAAAATCACTTAAAGGATCATGGGAGACACTAGACAGAGGTCATTGACTTAATAACAGTAAACAATAAGGCAACTGTAGTAACAAGCAGTAACAATTTCAACTGTAGTAAAAATGTCATAACAACACCAAAAACCTTTTATATCATTTATATCTAATTGTCATTATTACAGTTGCAACGCCATGTGGGGACAGTTGCAACTATGCGTTGCAACTGTCCCACCCCCTGGCAACCATCTTAAAACTAGTGATGCTAGCCTAACACATTGAACACATTGTACCTAAGTCTGTTAAGAGCTGAGAAACTGCACATTCAAACGATACAACTATAAAGATCAACACTTGAACAGTTTAGACAGTATGACAAAAAATCTAGTTGTAAAAAAAGTTACTTTTTTACCTTGAATTTCAGTTCTCCTATAAGGAAGTTTAACATGTTGTTGTAAACTTCCAGAAAGAAGGAGGGGCATACTGAGCATGTGCAGTAGAAGTGTCATGACTCCAGCTCATTCCTGATTGGAGAAATCATCAATGTTGCAACTGCCACACGTTGCAACTGTCCCCACTCTCCCCTACTACAACAGCAATCTTTTCCTGTAAAGCCTTTAGTTTATTTAATTTTTACTCCACTATCTGCCCTTCCACCTTCAGAGCCGGAAAGGGTGTATTCGCAGCCATGAAACTCGGCAAAAACAAGAGCTCCAAAGACGATCACAAGAAAGGTAGGCTTTAATTAATCAGCTGCTCTTCCAGATCGTGGTCAGGTAATCTGCCAGAGAAAGCCAAGTGGTCCATCCCTGGCAATAACTGACATTGTAATGGTTCTCATCAGATGAACCAGCAATACTGGACATGGAGGATTTAGACAGGAAGCCAATGCGTCTGGACCCAGACTGCATCTCCCTAGCCTCCTGCACCGCTGTGACCACTGATGTCTCCAACAAGAGGTTATTGTCCATGTATTGTACAAAAACGCTGTATGACAAAGTCATTGTATCTGTTACGTCAACGATTCCACGCACCCTTTGCAACATTGCTATTCATGTTCAGTACCCACATGTTACAATAACAAACTGCTGGCTACATTCCACAAAGTATTGATTGGTTTTGTTTGTGATTATCTTAGATCAAAGCCTGATATCAAGATGGAGCCTAGTTCTGGCCGGCCGGTGGATTACCAGGTGAGAGAATTAAATAGTAGACCTCCACAACAGTCTGCTGGAAATAAATAGTGTTATCACAGTGGTCAGATGTTACCATACATTGGCTTTGATAATTTGTCTAACCCTGTTATATGTGTGTCTCCGTTGCATTATTTAAATTCATCCCTAGCACCATTAAACAGTACCTCCTGAGGTTTAGTTGATAGAGGAGGGAAGAAAGGACGGAGGGATCAGGGACTGTGAAGCGGAAAGAAAGCCCCAGAAGAATGAAGGGAATAATGGGAAGGCGGAGTAGGTTGAACAGAAGCTAGAAGCTCATTAATGTAGCTTACAGGCTGAATAAGCTCACAGACTTCCCTGCCAGCAAACGCACGCTGGCTTATATACTGTTATGTTCCAGTCTCCGTGACCACGGACTGAGATGTTCACAAGCTAGTAAATACACTGTGCTGTGCTCTCAGTACTAGGCTGCACTCTTCTAGTTCAAGGATAATTAGTCCAGTGATACTGGAGCTTTCATTTTATTTTCTCAGATACGGTCAGGGCCGGATTAACCATTAGGGCAACTGGGCACTTGCCCAGGGGCACATAACATCTAAGGGGCACTGGGCTCTGTGAAACAGGGCTTGCATTTCGGTGCGGGATTGCGCATAATTTAAACCATTCTCGCAAGGTTAGTTTTTATAGTGCGAGAAATTCCCGCATAAATATATTTGCTTCATCTCAGACCGAGGTAAAGTTGGTTGGATGTTCGATATTGGATATTCAACGGATAGTCGGAGGCCGAGATCAGGTCCGGTTTTCCCGCAAGCAGCCTCACTACACCGCGGTGATCGACCGAGAGAAACCTTCGTGTGCTTATAGTTAGGGACCGTCTCTAAAGTACAAGTCTCAACGTTATTAATTCAAACCACTCTCAGATTGTTTTATAGAGGACACACACATTTTGCACAGCTTTGTTTTTTTTAAGGAAATGGTGTAAGAGACATTTAATAAACATTTTAAAATTGTAAAAATCTATCTTGAATCTTTGATAGCATTAAATGTTTTGAGTTTACACAATTTAAGTCAAGGAGTCCAGTGTGTAAGGGTCACCTGTTAAGCAATGGAAAATATATAAAAGTTAATAGACGTGTACAAGCCTAATTTTAAATGTTGTGTAGACTATGAGTTTTTCCTCTATAGTGTTGTGTTGTTACCCTTTAAAGCAAAGTATTATAATAATAACATATTTTTGTGTTTATGAGTTCAGTTTTAAAGAGGCCAGTTCTAAGGCCAAATTGTTAAAACAAAATTGTACTGTAATATTCTTTAAGTTTAGGGACATGCTCTTGATGATAGGGACTTTAGGAATATATAGTAGTAGGGCATTAACGTGATCTTAAGTTTAGGGACATTCTCTTGATGATAGGGACTTTATGAATATATAGAAGTAGGGCATTAACGTGATCTTAAGTTTAGGGACATGCTCTTGATGGTAGGGTCTTTATGAATATATAGCAGTAGGGCATTAACGTGATCTTAAGTTTAGGGACATGCTCTTGATGATAGGGACTTTGTGATTTTTGCTTTGGGGCGGGGTTGGGGGGCCCTTGAGTCTTGTTGCCCTGGGCATAAAAAAATGTTAATCCGGCTGTGGATACGGTGGTGCATTTGTTCACTTTTTAGAATCAGGTTCTGACTCCTTGTTGCAACACTTAATACAAACATTTAAGCAGTGGCGGCTGGCCAATAGAGGGCGCTAGGGCGCCGCCCCCCTAAGATAAGAAAATAAAAAAAATAATGATAATAACGATAAAAACATTAGTATGTCACAGTGGCGGCTGGTGAAAAATATTCTTGGTGGGGCTGTGCCATACTTTATGTTTCTGTTACCATCGCAATACAATTTAACAAAAACTGCAGGACAGCAGTGCTCAGTGAAATAGTCAGTAATTATTTAATGCCAATATTAAAAAGTTGAGGCATTCTTACACAAAAACACCATATTGCACAAACACAAGCCTTTTGTTTGCATTTAAACAGAACCTTTGGACTGGAAGAATAGCTTACAGTATTTTATGATTAAACTAAATGTAACTAATTGTTAATGTGCCCAAGAACTGCAACAATGAATTGATACAAAACAACATATATATAGTAATATTAGCAAACACACTATTAACACGTTCTAGAGTACCATATATAACTGGATGATTTTTTTATGCTAAGGTCAACTATATACAATGAAACATGTGGTCAGTGCTGCTGTGTGTGTCATCTTATTTGTACTGGAATTTTCCCCGTCTGTCCTTCTGAGTGGCAAACCTCTCAATGAGCCTTTTATTAAAGTCAGGAATGTCCCTCACAAGTTTCTTCTCCATGGAGAGCATAGCCAGAGCATTCAGGCGATCCTGTGTCATGCTGTTTCTCAGAAAGGTCTTGATCCTCTTCAGTGTAGAGAAGCACCTTTCTGACTCAGCTGTTGTCATGGGTGTGGTGATGAGGATCTTGAGGAGGATGACAGTCTGTGAAAGTGCCCTGAAGGTGGTTCTCCACTTTATGGGTTGCTGCTCGTCAGATGCACTGTCCCCACACACAGAGTGAATGGAGGCCCTGGGTCCAAAAAATTAAGTTTAATTTGATGACTTGCCATCAGACTTCTTAACTCACTGTAACCCCCCCGCCCAACACACACACACATAACCAGTGACTCATACACACACAAACTATACCTAGTAACTGCTTTTAACCTGTGATGTACATAATTAACTTATGTTATCATGTTTTTAAGTCTTTTTCTATGACATTTGTGAGAGGGATGCAACATAATTTGGTTCTGCTGTTTACTTGTCCTCTGTAAGTAATCGTCTGAATAACAATAAAGTTAATCTTCAATAACAACTAGTACTCTTCTAGAAAATGACATGGTGAACACCTGAATAAGCCTGTTATTACAAACTGTGTAATACTTTCCTGCATTATTATCCAAGTCTGATTGCGTCTTCTCTTTCCATTTAAAATACAAAAAAATATATAATTGGTATGTGCTCTATGATAATCACTAACTTTGATGACAAGACACATTTAGGCTTTTACACTGTTGGAAGCTATTCATCTTTCGAACAACAACAGCTTTATCAGCCAATAGTAAATATAGTTATTTACCTGATTGTTATCATGCTGTCTGTGAACCTCTGGACAAGTGCTTTAATGAAGACAGGGTCGATGTTCCTCTTCTGCAGCTGGCTGAAAAGCAGGATGACAGTATGCAGTCTAACAGCTCGTTCTGTATCGTCTTTGACGTGCCCTTAAAAACGGTAGCTGTCTTCAGGTGCTCCTCCAGCACATGGTCAATCGAAGCACGGAAAGCAAAATAAAGCACTAGCATGAGTGCACCCAGCTAGCCAAGCCTTCCTAAAGTACCAGCTACTACAGAAGCCGCGAATATAATGGCGCCGGTCCTTCTTTTATCAAGGGCGAGCTCTTGGATTCGATTTAAGAGCGCTGATTGGCTAAAGTTTATGTCAATCATTCATATCTTACATTAGCAATTGGTTTAATTGCTTCATAGACCCGCCCCTTGTGGGCGCTTTCTCTTGCGCCCCAGAGCTTTGACGATTCTGACGAGGCATACAGACAGGCAGAGGAAAGGTTGAGAATATGATTTTCTATCATATTTTACACATATTACTGGGGGCATTCCATATGTAAAACACACAAATATTGACATAGTAGAACGTATAAGAACAGTGTAACAGAGCAAACAATACAAACAGTCTGACAAGAGAGACCACGCGTAGTTAGGATATGTTCACCATTGTGCAAAAAGCAATGTCTAGGTAATACTTTAAGATTTCCATTTGAGTTCTGCATTAGTCCAGAAAATGTATATGTATATTTGTATATGCACATTGTGGAAAAAAGCAATATCTAGTTGTATATACAGTTGTGAAAAATAAGAGCAATGTCTAGCTATAGTTCAAGATGTACATTTGAGTTTATTTTTATCAGTGCCGATAGTGATCCAGGTGGGTAATCAATCAGATGTTGGATGGGGACAGTCTCTGGGCAGTCGTGTCCTAGAGGCATATTCCTTAGATATACTGCTGTGGGGTTGAAGCTGTTCTTATGGCGAGAGGTTTTGGTCTTGATAGACCTCAGCCGCCGTCTGCAGAAGGTAGAGTTCTGAATAGTCTGTTTTGAATTGGTCTGCCTCAATCTTTGCTGCCCGGCTGTGTACTGTTCTTTAAGGGACCACATTTACATCCAATCGTCCGCTCCCCAGAGCGAATGATGCGCTGCAGTCTGTCCTTGTCTTTAACAATTTTTTACACATTATGTTACACTGGGAGAGAGATTAATCTAAGGTGAAATATTCCCCCACTGTTACTACCTCTTAGTTTCTAGCACCAGGATTTCAAAAAATGCATTGTTGATTTGAAACACTTTTGCCGATGTTTCCCGTTAGATAAGCGTTACGGTGGTGGAGGCCAGGCAGCTGGTCGGCCTCAACATGGACCCTGTGGTTTGTGTGGAGATTGGGGACGACAAGAAGTACACCTCCATGAAGGAGTCCACCAACTGCCCCTACTACAATGAGGTACAAGTGTCTCTCTCCTTCTCTTCCATCGGCTCTCCTCTCTTCTACAGCAATCGACTTCAAATGATGAGAAATGCTCCTGGTGCTATTATGGAGGCTTCAAATTTGGTCTGTGGCTCTGTTCAGATCAAAGCTGCGTCGCCAGGCTCGGCGGGAATGTTTTACTGCCTCTAGCTCTACATACTGTATTACACTCTTTTTTTACAAGCGAGAAGCTGTTCAAAATGTTTATGCATATTTCAGTTAGTGTTGCGATTCAGCTCCTCCTGGTAAACATTAAAACAACCATTGTTTTACATATACTATTAACATCAGTGTGACTGATTTAATTCAACCATGTTAGAAGTATGTTTTTTTGTTTATTGGTTGTATTCTTGAAGTTATTGAAACCTGTGAGATGCCTCCATGATTAACTCCGAAGCACTTGTATAAGTTCAAACACAAGTTTTGAAATAAGTGTTTACTGACAGAAATGGATTCTGTGTTGTGTGTGATGTCATACAAAATGTTTTTACGTCATGCACGTCTTATGATATGTGTAACGATCTGCCCTTAGGGCAGACAACAAGTAGCAGACACAGGCGCAGAGAATACTTTTAAATCAAGAAGGTTTATTTCTTCAGGCAGGTCAGGCACTGAACTCTGAGAACTTAAACAAACACAAAACCACGAATTAAACAAGGAACCACAGAACCGGATACCATTAACCTAATACACAATGAACATGAACTACACAGTGTAACCAAACTGACCCTACATCCAATAGTAACCATAAAACATCTAAGAAACAAGAATACATAAACGTGTTAACAGCACGAGCAACGTAGAAACAGAGAAACATACCTTAAACAATGCCCCTACAGACTGACTAGACCCACACTAAATACAGACACTAACGAACCAAACACAAAACAGGTGAGAACAAAACACAGGTGCAAAGAATGTCTTTGATTTTCCCTCTCTCCGCTGACAGGGGGCGTGTCAGCAACAATCTAGAGAGAGGGACAGAGGCAGTTTCTTACAATATGTTTATTCTTATGATTTGTATGAAATCCTATGAAGTCTTGTTCATGGTAATATGCTGTGCTTAATATTTTAAACTGTCTCGATTAGCAAAGCATTGCTTTGCGGGTGTTGGATAGGGTAATCAAGACATGTAGCAATGTAGTCATATAGGAGAGCCTGCAAGAAAAAATGTCATTATAATTCTAAGGTGCATTCTTTTAACCCAATCAAATTATCACTGTCTATTCATCACATCACGTCTATTCTTTTCCCCACAGTATTTTGTCTTCGACTTCCATGTTTCACCAGATGTCATGTTTGACAAGATTCTGAAGATTTCAGTGAGTGGTGTATCTTTTTGAAACACACAGTCACACAACCACCTTATCGTCTTCACAGTAACAGCCTTTGAGCATAAAAACATGGTTTTCTCTTAGAACTAAAATGTGTTTGCCATACATTTGTTAATGACCTATCTCTACTATTGATAACCATTTTTTACAGCTCATTTTATATAAAACCCTTTACTCTTTTGATATTATTGGTATTTTGGTTTTCTTTAGCAAACAGGGGCACATGACCTGATTTTATAGCATTTTAAGATGGCCAGCGATAATACTAAGTTCTCCCTGTTGACCCACTGATGTCCTCATATTTACGCCAGGTGATCCATTCTAAGAACTTACTGCGGAGCGGAACCTTGGTTGGTACCTTCAAGCTTGATGTTGGCACAGTCTACTCTCAGCCTGGTAAGTCTTGATAGTGATGACATGGATCTGGTTGTTTTACCTCGATGCATGTATATTGCAACAGACAAATGCTAATTAATTGCTTGAGTACATGTTTAAATAACTGATTGAAAGTTGTCTATAACAGAACATCAGTTTTACCACAAGTGGGCCATGCTGTCAGACCCTGATGACATCACAGCAGGAAGCAAAGGTTACATAAAGTGTGACATTGCTGTTGTAGCAAAGGGGGACAACATCAAGACTCCGCACAAAGCCAAGGAGACGGACGAAGACGACATTGAAGGGTAGAATAACTTTTTGTTGGGGTGGTAGAATGTTAAAAAAAATATTTTGAGAATATTGTGGAATTGCCATACAATATTGTAGAATAGTCAGAATATGTTGCAAAATATTCCTCTACATAATGTTGTAGAGTGATGAGGACTTTGTAGAGGGGTTAGAGAAAAGTATGGAAAGGCCTGAGGACGCTATCAAGGGATTAGGATATGGCCAAATCGTACAAACCTAACAGACTTTTTTTTGCTTAGAAACCTCTTACTTCCAGAGGGTGTGCCTGCTGAGAGGCAGTGGGCGCGGTTCTATGTAAAGGTCTACCGCGCTGAGGGCCTCCCTAAGATGAACACCAACCTAATGGCAAACGTGAAGAAAGCCTTTATAGGGGAGAGCAGAGACCTGGTTGATCCTTACGTTCAAGTGCTATTCGCCGGACAAAGAGTGGGTCTACTACACTTTTATGGAGATTACCACACATTAATTTCATTCAATGCTTACAATCACATTATACATACTATAAATATTATAAGATGTGTTTATTTATGTATTGAGTGTGTTCAACTCTCTTAAAATGTATGTGATTGTTGTGGATGTTTCCTCCAGGGCAAGACTTCGGTCCAGAAGAACAGTTACGAGCCCATCTGGAACGAGCAGGTGGTCTTCACTGAGATGTTTCCTCCACTCTGCAAGCGCATGAAGGTCCAGATACGAGACTCTGACAAAGTCAACGACGTCGCCATTGGAACTCATTTTATTGATCTGCGAAAGATTTCTAACGATGGTGACAAAGGTGAGGGAATGTCAACTCTGACCATAAGGCTAAAGGATAATGTTTTTAGGTGAATTCAATATTATTTTTCCTTTTACTTACTTACTTACTACCAGTTAATTATGACAAAGAACAGTTTTCTTTTACTGCTGATTGGAATTTAAAGCAAAGACATTGGCACCGTTAGAGACAGAAATACAGATTTTTCTTTACCCTGTGGACATAGGGATTTGATCTGCCAACCGTCAGGTTACTGTCGAGATTCTCTAAGCACTAGGCAACCTGCTGCGCGATTGTTTTTTTGGTATTCAGTTAATAACAATTAGTTGCTTTTTACTTTTGGAAATCTCTTCTCTTCCTCTGTTGCCCCAGGGTTTCTCCCCACCATGGGTCCAGCCTGGGTCAACATGTACGGCTCCACTCGCCAGTACACTCTGATGGACGAGCACCAGGACCTGAATGAGGGGCTGGGGGAAGGCGTGTCCTTCAGGGCCCGCCTCCTCATCACTGTCGCCGTGGAGATCCTGGACACGGGTTCCAGTGAGATTGTAAGCTCCACTGAGGTACAGGTGGAACCAATCTCGCACATCTCTGAGGTGAGTACATACACTAGGTTAATGACATTTGGTCATCCTTTATTAATTGGATGTCTACATTGGCTGGTTATCAAAGGCATTTCTTATTGCAGTTTTTCAAACTTCTTTAATGTATCTGACCCTTCCCAACACCACTCATTCTAGATCAATCATCCTGAGTACATTTGGAGTCAATTGCCAAACATAATGTCTCTAATCTTTACAGCTGTACACAACTTGCGTATAACAATTCAGTAAGATGTCACCATTCGGATGTTACGTTACATTATATTGGCATTGTTGTTAACTGGCCTTTAGGTAAATCAGTAGCCAGGCTAAAGATTAGCATTGTTTTACCCTGGTCCAAGAACCTGACTGTCCAACGGCAGTCAAGTTTAACTAATGCTTCCCTTATGGCTCCCCTGGGTGCAATGGGTTATTGATACCGGTTTGATGACATGCCAGGAACCGGTATAGCTATCACCTCTTAGCGTGGGGGAGATGGAGTGCTATGGAAGTGCTTTGGTATAGTAAACACATAAAAAAATAGTGTCTTCAGCCTACCGTGACACTGACATTGAAAATGGTAAACAAAGGGATATGAAGACAAAACACAACACACAACACAAACACATCTTTCAAATACCTTTTTGATGAAACATAAGTTATCTGTCCTTTGCGGTGGAGGCTCCAGAGCAAGCTTTGAATTTGCAGCAAAATGAGAGAGATTGTATGACAGACGGACCAAAACATTTTTGTTATGCCTATTTTATGGTATAATTTACATTAGACTTTTTTCTGTTGATGATTGTTATTATAGATTGGTGACATTCTTAACTTTAATGAGACTCGTTGTTATATTTTAAAGGAATAATTATTTCCAAAAGTACGACAGACATCTTAATGAGCTCAGGATTTGTTTATTTTTCTCTGCGAAGATCAAAACGGGGTCGCCCTGTTTACTCTGTTGTTGAACGTGTCTTGAATTCTGTTGTTTAGAGCACCACAGGGAAAGTCGAGGAATTCTTCTTGTTTGGTTCCTTCCTCGAGGCCACCATGATCGATAGGAAGATCGGTGATAAGCCAATCTGCTTTGAGGTCACAATAGGTAAGAGCCCCCCAGTCTCTGCTGAACAATGAAATGGAGCCCAGTTGGATGCACTCTTCTCTTTGGTCTCAAGATCAAATCCCAGTGCCACAGGGCACTAAATATGACATTGCTCTTCAAAGAAAAGGCAAACTTTCGTATGGGATGTTAAATTGGTGTCTCTGTGGTTGCTGAAAGATCCCATAGCACTGTGTCCTGGCTACATTTCCAATCTGATCATGGTACCGAATTATCCCAGGTTTCCAGTGAATTCATACCTTTGACTTTGTGTGTGTCAAGAACCAACCAAGGTGTAGTGCATGAAGCCATGTGCAGAGTCGTGAATATCTTGTTACACAAGGTTTATTTGTGATAAAAGGCAACACAAAACAAAACCGAGAACGGCAAAAGAAAGCTAACTGGTTAACACAAATGAAATGCGCATATTGCGACTTACAGAACGAAACGGTTAACGACAGTACTCTCTATAAACATTATAACACTCACCCCTCTATCATACCGTGACATGTAACAATGCGAAGCAACGAGTGCACTCTCTTATATCCCAGATTAAGTGACAGATTACTAACAGCTGTGACCACGTGAAAGAGGAAGTAATCACAGCTAGTGAGAACAAAAACACGGAAGTGGATCACCGAAATGGAGATGTAGCTACGCCCCCACACCATCGTGACAGTATCCCCCACATAAAAGGCTAGCATCCCAGATAGCCGACAACAAACAACATCAACAACAACAAAAACAAGGGAGCAACAGGAAAGGACCCACTGTCACACCCAAAGGGTTAGTCCGGGACAGCAAGTCCATCTTGTGCGGCAAAGCGTCCGCCATCTTGTGCGGCAAAGCGTCCGCCATCTTGTGCGGCAAAGCGTCCGCCATCTTGGGCGGACGTGGCGGCGGCCATCGTGGTGGACGTGGCGGCGGCCATCGTGGTGGACGTGGCGGCGGCCATCGTGGTGGACGTGGCGGCGGCCATCGTGGTGGACGTGGCGGCGGCCATCATGGTGGACTTGGCGGCGGCCATCGTGGTAGACTTGGCGGCGGCCATCGTGGTAGACTTGGCGGCGGCCATCGTGGGCGGCGTCGTGGGGGCGGCCATCGTGGACCAGAGGGGACATGCCGGGACCTCACACTGTGGGGGAGGGGCTGCTCGTCCGAGCACTCATTCAGAGGGGGAAGGGGCCAACCGATGAACTCAGGTGGAGGAGGGAGGAGACACTCCCGGAGCTCTGGCGGAGGAAGGAGTTGCCACCCCAGGAACCCAGGTGATGGAGGGAGGAACCACTCCTCCAAACACTCCGGCGGAGGGGGGAAGGGCCACTCGTCCGGGCACTCACACAGAGGGGGGAGGAGCCGCTCAGGACACTCACGCTGAAGTGGGAGAGGCTGGTCCGGGCACTCATGGAGAGGGGGGAGGGGCCACTTGTCCGGGCACTCACACAGAGGGGGGAGGAGCCGCTCAGGACACTCACGCTGAAGTGGGAGGGGCTGGTCCGGGCACTCACGCAGAGGGGGAGGAGCCGCTCAGGGCACTTTAGGAGAAGTGGGAGGGGCTGGTCCAGGCACTCACGCAGAGGGGGGAGGGGCTGGTACGGGCACTCACGCCATGGTGGGAGGAGCCGCTCAGGGCACTTTAGTAAAAGTGGGAGGGGCTGGTCCGGACACTCACGCCGTGGTGGGAGGAGCCGCTCAGGGCACTTTAATAGAAGTGGGAGGGGCTCATCCTGGCACTCATGCTGTGGGAGGATCGGGTCTAGCTCCTCTTCAGGAGAGACCAGCTCCGTGGTGTTATAATAGTCCGGTCCTGGCCCTGACAGCTCAAGCCAAATCCCCCACCATCTCCTAGCCACCTCTGGAGGCTGGTACTTCAGGCCTTTAGGTGGTCTTTGGGTCCTGGAGGTCGGTGGCTGGAAGGGGTCATAGCCCTGTTGGAGCTGGGGGTGTGGCTGTAGCTCCAGAGCTCTTGCTGGCTCTGGCTGCAGCCCCGGAGCAGTGGGGGGTTGCTGTGGCAGCACTAAGGTCGTGGGTGTTCTCTCCGCGGACTTCCTTGAACAACCCGTTAGCTCCCCCAAAAAATTTCTTTGGGGCGCCTCCGGGATGTCCTCGGACCCCGCGGACCCATTGTCACTGACCCTGAATGCTGCATAGGTGGTTCATAGACAGCATACGGCCGGAGACGTAGCCACCGCTCCTGTGGTGTCTCCGGCCGATTCCACTCCAACCGCTCCCTGGGGCGACGGTGAGTTTTATCCGACGGGGCGCTATAGCTTGCCCCCCCGTGGAATCCACTCACCGTCTGGCTCTGCTGGCGTTCTCTTTGGCTTCGCATTCTGTCACGAACCAACCAAGGTGTAGTGCATGAAGCCATGTGCAGAGTTGTGAATATCCGGTACACATGGTTTATTTGTGATAAAAGGCAACACAAAACAAAACCGAGAACGGCAAAAGAAAGCTAACTGGTTAACACAAATGAAATGCGCATATCGCGACTTACAGAACGAAACGGTTAACGACAGTACTCTCTATAAACAATATAACACTCACCCCTCTATCATACCGTGACATGTAACAATGCGAAGCAACGAGTGCACTGCTCGCGACCCTCTTATATCCCAGATTAAGTGACAGATTACTAACAGCTGTGACCACGTGAAAGAGGAAGTAATCACAGCTAGTGAGAAGATGCAAAAACACGGAAGTGGATCACCGAAATGGAAGTGTAGCTACGCCCCCACACCATCGTGACAGTATCCCCCACTAAAAGGCTAGCATCCCAGATAGCCGACAACAAACAATATCAACAACAACAAAAACAAGGGAGCAACAGGAAAGGACCCACTGTCACACCCAAAGGGTTAGTCCGGGACAGCAAGTCCATCTTGTGCGGCAAAGCGTCCGCCATCTTGTGCGGCAAAGCGTCCGCCATCTTGTGCGGCAAAGCGTCCGCCATCTTGTGCGGCAAAGCGTCCGCCATCTTGGGTGGACGTGGCGGCGGCCATCGTGGTAGACTTGGCGGCGGCCATCGTGGTAGACTTGGCGGCGGCAATCGTGGTGGACATGGCGGCGGCCATCGTGGTGGCCGTGGCGGCGGCCATCGTGGTGGACGTGGCGGCGGCCATCGTGGTGGACGTGGCGGCGGCCATCGTGGTGGACGTGGCGGCGGCCATCGTGGTGGACGTGGCGGCGGCCATCGTGG
The DNA here is from genome assembly GCA_029465975.1 of Dallia pectoralis. NCBI lineage: Eukaryota > Metazoa > Chordata > Actinopteri > Esociformes > Umbridae > Dallia > Dallia pectoralis. Next base: position 21,601,995 of record CM055734.1, on the reverse strand, counting down.
TGGACGTGGCGGCGGCCATCGTGGTGGACGTGGCGGCGGCCATCGTGGTGGACGTGGCGGCGGCCATCGTGGTGGACGTGGCGGCGGGCATCGTTGACGTCGTGGCGGCGGCCATCGTTGACGTCGTGGCGGCGGCCATCGTTGACGTCGTGACGGCGGCCATCGTTGACGTCGTGACGGCGGCCATCGTTGACGTCGTGGCGGCGGCCATCGTTGACGTCGTGGCGGCGGCCATCGTGGTGGACGTGGCGGCGGCCATCGTGGTGGACGTGGCGTAAAAGGCCTATTTAAAAGGCCTATTTCTGTACATAAAAGGCCTATTTCTGTACATAAAAGGCCTATTTCTGTACATAAAAGGCCTATGTCACTCAAATATTGTTTACAAATCTGTCAAAATATGTGTTAGTGAGCACTTTTCCTTTGCTGAGATAATCCATCCACCTCACAGGTGTGGAAATATCAAGATGCTGATTTGACAGCAAGATTATTGCACAGGTGTGCCTTAGGCTGGCCACAATAAAAGGCCACCCTAAGATGTGGAGTTTTACTGTATTGGGGGGATGGGTCCGAGGGGAGGTCCGGAAACCAGCCAGTATCTGGTGTGACCACCGTTTGCCTCACGCAGATCAGGTTGTTGATTGTGGCCTGTGGAATATTGGTCCACTCCTCAATGGCTGTGCGAAGTTGCTGCATATTGGCAGGACCTGGAACACACTGTTGTATACGCCGATTCAGAGCATCCCAAACATGCTCAATGGGTGACATGTCCGATGAGTATGCTGGCCATGCAAGAACTGGGATGGTTTCAGCTTCCAGGAATTGTGTACAGATCCTTGCAACATGGGGCAGTGCATTATCATGCTGCAACATGAGGTGATAATTGTGGATGAAGGGCACACCAATGGGTCTTAGGATCTTATCACGGTATCTCTGTGCATTCAAAATGCCATCAATAAAATGCAACCGTGTTCGTTGTCCATAACATACGCCTGCCCAAAGCATGACCCCACTGCCACCATGGTCCACTCGATCCACAACGTTGCCATCAGCGAACCGCTCACCCACACGACTCCATACTGCCATCTGCCCTGTACAGTGAAAATCGGGATTCATCCGTGAAGAGAACACCTCTCCAAAGTGCCAGACGCCATCGAATGTGAGCATTTGCCCACTCAAGTTGGTTATAACGACGAACTGCAGTCCGACTGTTTGTGCAGACATTCTTTGGTTAGGCAAACCGATTTTTGCAGCAGCTGTCTGGTTGGCTGGTCTCAGACAATCTTGGAGGAGAAGATGCTGGATGTGGAGGTCCTGGGCTGGTGTGGTTACACGTGGTCTGCGGTTGTGAGGCCAGTTGGATGTACTGCAAATTTGTCTTTAACGGCTGGTAAGAGAAATGAACATTCAATTTACAAGCAACAACTCTGGATGACATTTCAGCAGTCAGCATGCCAATTGCACGCTCCCTCAAAACTTGCAACATCTGTGGCATTGTGCTGTGTGATAAAACTGCACATTTTAGATTTGCCTTTTATTGTGGCCAGCCTAAGGCGTACCTGTGCAATAATCATTATGTCTAATCAGCATCTTGCCAAACCTGTGAGGTGGATGGATTATCTTGGCAAAGGAGAAGTGCTCACTAACACAAATTTAGACAGATTTGTGAACAATATTTGAGAGACATAGGCCTTTTGTGTCCATACACAAATTGTCTTAGATCTTTGAGTTCAGCTCATGAAAAATCGGGGCAAAAACAAAAGTGTTGCGTTACAAATTTTGTTCAGTGTATATACAAAAATGAATGTACATCACTGTAGATAAGTGTCAGCTAAATTACTTGAATGTACCTATAAACTACAATTCGGAAGATAGAGTAATGACTTCAGAGATTCAATTACCATTTAGTGTATGACGGCAAACGAATGGGTTGAGTGTTTTGCCAGTTTGGCACACATGTATAACACACATTGACACAGCCATACAATTATACCACTGTGTACCTTTTCCCCATTTCCCTGTTCCAGGTAACTACGGCAACCGTATAGATGGCGTAAGCAAGACTTCGACAGCAAAGAAAAAGAGGAAAGAGGGTGGTGGCGAGGGTGATGAGGATGAGTCAGAACTGATCCAGCAGAACTCCAGTGAGGATGAGATGGATGATGATGACGACCTGGTCTATGTGTCCTCCACCCCGCCCATGAAACCTGTCATCACTGACAGGTCAGAAGGGAAGGGGGTCAGGGGTCCTGTCTCTTCCTGAAATCTGTCTCTAAATACTGTAGGTCATTAAGAAATTATTATTTGCTCTAATGGATGGTTAATAACATATAAGTTGTTGAGAGTTTGCTTATACTGTAAACAGTGATGAGCCAAAACATAATTACCTAATATGCTGGCCACCAAAATAGCACTGACATAAGCATTGACTCTATAAGACCCCAGCAGATCCATCTAGTCCTGTAAGTTTTGAGTTGTGCCGCCGATGATTGGAGTTCTTGTTCCAGCACATTCCACAGGTGGTCAATCGGTTTGAGATCTGGATAATTTGGAGGTTTTATTAGCATATTGTTTTGGCATTTTTATGCTTTAATGAAGAGACAGGGAAAATGGTGAAGATAGTGATGTGCTGCATAGGGCGCAGGTGGGAATTGGACCCACGCGGTAGCGATATGTGTGCGTCTGTAGACCATTTGACCACCAGGCCTTAAACCAATCCTAGACAATATGTCCAGTGTGGCAAGGCACAATATCCTGCTGAAATAGGGCACTGAGTATCACACTCACTCCACCGGCCAGCATCAGACACTGCATCCTGGTGCCATTACTTCTCCAGGTAAACGTTGCATACAAGATTTAAAAGATAACAGGACTCCATTAACAATAGCTTCAGGCCATAACAATTTGACCGTTGTCAAAGTCATTCAGGTCTTTACTTCTGCAATAAGTCCAATTCTGATTACAGTATGTATTTTTACTATACCATGCTTATCACGGTAGAGCCTTCCGGAAAGAAGAAGGCTAAGTCAGCATCAGCCTACACCAGCAAATCTTCTGGAAAATGTGAGATCGCATACAGCCTTGTTAATAAACAAAATAAATGTCTGAAAGCTCTGCACACAACAAAGAGGAGTTGGTCAAAAAGACCAGTGCAACTTCCATTATATGGACATGGTTCGGGTTTAAAAAGTCAGACCAAGAGCAGACAATGGTAAATAACAAAGTAATGCCTGCCCTGGCCATACTGCCCAGCCCTACTTTGAGTATTCATAAAGTTTTGGCTCATCAGTGTATAAGTGTCACGGTTTAGCTGGAGATGTAGTGTAGTGAAGCCACTTGCAGAGCCAGTAATCCGTTAAAGACAGGTTTATTTCAGGAACAAACACAAACCGAAGACGGCGAAAATACTGGTTGGCTAAATGAAATAAAAGGTGCGCATATCGCGTCTTGTATAGATACATTTAACTCCAACAGCAATATATATATAACACCACTCACCTCTAAATCAACTGTGATGTGTAACAATGCGATGCAAAGTGGTGACTTGCTCGCAACCCTTTATAGCCCAGCTAATGACTAAATGAAACCAGCCGTGACAGAAACGTAAACAAAGATGCGGTGCACCACTAAAATAGCCCCGTGTAGCAAGACCACCTAACCACTCGTGACAATTAGCCCTGGTTTAATGGCAATGTCCAAGCGAAGCTCAGAGCAAGGTCGTCTGCCTTTATGTAAACTCTACACAGTGTACTAAGGTTCGCCCTCCTTAACAGAGGCACAGACTAGTGTAAGCTTGGTTATGAAACATAATTTATTGCAGTATGGATATCCTCATAAAACAGTGACACAGGCCTAGTATCTGCAGCAACCCAAACACAACATCAGAACAAACATCTTACAATACACCTTAAAATACAGACACATTAACAAAGAGTACGACATACCAGATTAAAGTGCATCGACATGCATCCTCTCGCTGCTCAATGGGTGATTTCAGCAACCAAACCAACAGAACAGCCCTTCCTGCCAACCTTTAACCCCTTGTACAGCTAGGGGCGGGGCCAGATCAAATGGTACATCTATCACTACCCGGTTACATTTAGCTCTGGGGCCCTGGAGGCCTTGAGGAGATCCAGGTACGACCTACGGAAGGCTGTCAGAGATGGAAAAAAGGATTACAGGGATAAGTTCGAGTCCAACTACCAGAGGCAAACCTTAAATACTTAAATACTGCAATAAAAGTGATCTGGTGGCAGTAGTGGATACATGGATAGGTAAATCAGTGTTGCTGATTGAGGAGCCTAATGGTCTGAGGGTAGAAACTGTTCTTTAGCCTGGAAGTGTGTGTACCAATGCTGCGGTAACGTCGACCAGATGGAAGCAGAGTGAACAGGCGATGGCCTTGGGTGGCTGTTGTCCTTAATGATATTCCTGGCTTTTCTGAGGCATCGTGATTGGTAGATGCTTTGCACAGAAGGGAGGTGGCAGCCAATGATGCACTCTGCAGTTAGTCCTCGTTATGTCTGTATATAGTCTCCCCAGTGTCTCTTGTGTTAGTCCTCGTTAGGTCTGTATATAGTCTCCCCAGTGTCTCTTGTGTTTGTTGGTCCTGTTCCGGTCCCCATGTAAGTCTGTTCTCTTGCCATCATTTCTCTGTACCTGTTCCTAGTGTTCTATGTTCTGCCTAGTTCTATGTTCAGGTCAGTTTTAGTGTTTTTGTCAGCCCACGTGCCTTTGTTTGTTTCCAGCACTTTGTGTGTAGTTTTTATTATTATTTAGCCCTATCCCGGTTCCTTTTCATCTGTTCTGTTGAGCATGCTCTTGCTTCCATCACCCTCAACTCGAAATCCGAGACACATATTCACTTCATTATGTATATCTTGTAGCTATGTATATTCTGTATATTCACTACTGGTATCCACTACTGTCACTAGATCACTTTTATTGCAGTATTTAAGTATTGAAGGTTTGCATACTGTCCATATTCACACTTCATTATGTATATTTTGTAGCTATGTCATAAGAAATTCATTGTGCAGTTTGATGCAAGTCATTCTGTACACATGACAATAAAATATTTTGACTTTAGATATATAAGTCAAATGAATGTCAGATCCCAGCAAATAAATAGAAAAATATGCTTTATATTTAAGTAGTGCCAGCAGTGGTGCACCCAGGTGATGCAGCCGCCTAAGTTGCTCAATTGTGGTGCCAAGTTGTCTCCTGACGTCTAGGTTCACGACTTATTTATTTATTTTTTATTTCACACACACCTCATCATTTAAGGACAAAAATTACAATAGTCATGAGGATTATTGTGTGAAAAGGGAAACCCCCGAAGCTAATAAAAGTTTTTTAGAAGGGGGGCCCATTTACAACATACAACATATAACATTAATAAACACAACTGAAATCTAAGTACCACAAGGCACAAACACTAACAGACAGACAAACAGATGATCCCAGTACACGTATAACATTTCTCAATGATCATAATGTATATTTTGAAAGCAAATTTTCCTTCTGATTTTTCTTGAATTTGAACTTAAATATGTTTATGATAAAAGACTTAGCTGATTGATGTGGGGCAACGTGATTTGCCACAACGTGTTCGTGGTCTATGCATATTGATGAGGCTAGCATTGCATTTCACTCTACATTGAACACGCGTATTGTATACACACCAATCATCATATATTACCACCTCCCCTTATAAGACAAAGCTAAAGCTAAATATTGTTTTGCTTCCGGGGTTCATAACTACAAACAGGCATGAGCTTTTGTACCTCTACAGACAGTCAAAGAGAAAATATTGTAAGTTAAAGAAAAAATTGGTTCAAGGTTAAAAAACAAGAAACGTATTCACTGAAGTCCACATTCATCTTATTCCCTTGTCAGATAAATGCTGGGATATGCTCTATGCAGCCTTTAGAAAAAATGCAATTTTCTTTGTTTCATGCCAACCTTTAGAAACTACTTCCACCTGCCCTACTTTGAAAAGAAGCCATGTATCTACATCAAGAGCTGGTGGCAGGACCAGAGAAGACGACTGTACAACTCCAACATCATGGACAAGATTGCTGACAAACTGGTCAGAAAGCACTCATGTTGAATACGCACTAGCCTCATACTATTAAAGTATTAGCGTAACGCATTAATGTATCTGATCTACTTGTTTTTGTGTTTTCATTGACAGGAGGAGGGTCTTAATGACGTGCAGGAGATCATTAAGACAGAAAAGGCCTATCCAGAGCGCAGACTTAGGGGGGTGTTGGAGGAACTCAGCATTAGCTGCATGTGAGTGAAGATGACAATTATACCACAGCCACATCCACTTCCACAGTTGCCTTGTCTGGAGTGCCATAGTCACTGCCTGACTCAGTGACACCCAGCAAAAACAGGGCCTTTAGGCAGAGAGCCTAGCAATTACATCATTCAACCACTAACTAATTAGTTACTAAATCAAATCCCAAAACAGGCAAAGTAAAAATCTTGAATTTTGTCTGTAACCAAAACAGTCACCTGAATTCCTGTAAAAAAGAAATGTAAAAAATGTGTCTGTTTTTATCTTTAGTCGTTTTGTCACTTTGGCCAACAAAGACCAGCATCAGGCAGGCAGAACCAAACTGGATAAAGAGAGACTCAAGTCCTGCACGAGAGAGATGGTAGTGTACCGTTGTGAGAAAGTGATTGAGAGTGTTACTATGGTTGTGATTCAATCCCTGTGTAGCAGAGCGTGGCAACGTGTCTGATGGCATTTCCTACTCTGCAGGAGAGCATGGGACAGCAAGCCAAGCTGATTCGTTTCCAGGTGAAGAGAAACACAGTGAAAGACAAACTGAAGATAGTTCACAACTTCCTGCACAGGCTCCGTTTCCTTGCAGATGAGGTAGAGATTATGTAACAATGTTTTAGAGTATTTGGTTTATGTTACGATTAATGGTGTAGTGTGGAATGGAGGAACTGAACGCAGGCTTAATATCAAGTTTGTAGGTATGTGCAATATGATTCAAGGCTTTGCATTGGCCTTTGTAGTTTGCTATCGGTTTACTGTAAAAAAGTGGGTCAGACTTTAGATTAAGGGTACAGTAATAACCATTAACTAATACATTAATTGACATTAATTCATGACTTAATAATGCATTAACTATGTGTGAATGTGTTAACAAACACATGAACTAATGATTTATTTAATGTCAAAACGCACAAACAATGAACTGTGTGTGGTTGTGTTCATAAGGGTATGGTAATATCATTAATAAATTATAGATGCATTAACTAGGTGTTCATGTGTTAGTAAACACAAAAAAGTATGAACAATATATACTTAATAAAAGTTAATAAATGCATATACTAATACCGTAGTTCATGATTAATATAGATCCTTTATAACCATTTACTAACCAGTAATTAACTGTTTTGCAGTCCCTAATCTAAAGTGTGAACAATTCATACTTTTATTATGTTATTATTATTATTATATTTATTATACATTATTATTATTATACATTTATAAATAATGTATTAATGTAAATAATTGTTCACACTTTAGATTAGGGGCTGCAAAACAGTTTTTTAGGGCCAAAAACGGAAGTGTTCGTGACAAACCATGTTTGTCCCTACATGCTTTTATTTTGCAAAGAAAATATTTAAAGGTGCAATCTAATCACATGATCTTCTCATTTAAATTGTCAATCCTCTGTTCTAAAGAAGTGACTGATCATATCTTGTCTAATGGGTGATCCCATTCTAAATGAGGTGCAGGTGATCAGCAGCTGAATTGTAGGGATGGGATGAACTGATCTGTTTTAATAGGTTACAATCAGTTGACACTGATTTTCTGTTTGTAAATGAATGATTAATTACGACTTTTCAATAACCATAATAGATTTTTATGATGGATGATCATGTGCCCGGATTGGGTCTTGAAAATAATCCTATCTTTGCTAGAGACTATTTGGACCATCCAGTTTCTGAAAATTACCCGTAATCAAACTGCCATGTTTTATGAATTCCAGATATACCAAAATGTTCTTAAACAGCATGTCAGATTATCAGTCAAGGAGCTAAAGCTGGGACGAAATTGGGTGTTCAAACAAGACAACGACCCAAAGCTTTCAAGCCAATCTACTGGAAATTGGCTCAGGAGAAGAAAGAAATATGTTTTAAATGGCAATGTCCAAGTCCTGACATTAATCTAGTTGGATGTTGTGGCAGGACCTGAAGAATGCAGTACAGACATAAACCCTTAAACCTTACTCAATAGCCTGAGTGCTGTATGGGAAGTGGGTAAAAATTGAATAAGAGACTGGTTAATTGGTATATAACCACTTCTTGACAGGCGTCCCGCCGGCGGGACACTTGCAGTACACTATACAACCACTAGGGATACTTGCAGTACCCTAAACAACCATTACGACCTCTACACAAAGATCGCAAATTCAAAAACGTCCGTTTAATAATATACTACATGCTTATAATGCACATAAAGGTTAGAATCTCCCCTTTCTAACAACGTTTTCCCTTTTAAAATAGCTAAAACACAGACCGTTTTATTAGCAATCGAAAGGACTGCTAATGGCGCTGATGACGTCATCATTATTATAAACACTTTTTAACCAAAGCGATAAAATACTATAATATTGTACTTACATCAGCCAAAGTTGATCGTTTTTCATTTCCTATATTCCCAGTGATATTATTAGCACTGTTTATGATCAATAGTATTCCATAATAATCGATTTTCAGGCGAGAATATATGTTAACAACTTTCAACACGATCTATTTCACTCACAAAGGCAGCCTCCATGATGAAAACACTTCCTTATCGAAGGTACGTCAGTTCCCTATTCAGACGAATGGGAGCAAAGCCCTATGGGAAATGAAGCCCAGTGTAGGAGCTAATGCACTGAGACCCAAGACTGAAGGGAAAAAACACCACTTTTCACAAAAATAGCTGTGTTAATTGAGATAGAGACTTGAAACAAAGTCTGGCATAAAGCTGAGACCTAGGGAAACACATACATGTTTCCAGGTTCAGACATTCAGAGTCTGAGATAAAAAAAAATCGAAATCACTGAAACATAAAAAAACTAAAAAACGTATGTTGTTTTTTTGAGTTTTAGCTCATGCCAGATATTGTGTGTTACATTATAATTGAACATTTCCACAAAATTCAGACTGTTTTCTTTTAAATACCCTTTACCAAATATTCCTACATGGTTCTGTTCCAGAGCAATATCCATTTAGATTGGGGTGGGTAATTTTAGGCGGAAATTGAGGTCAGGGGCCCTGTCAAGAAGAGGATAAAACATTAACATAAAATCTAAATTAAATCAAATGTATTTTATAAAGACAGTTGCAACAGTTGCTACAAAGTGCTTTTACAAACACCCAGGCTGAACCCGACAGAGCATGCATCAACAGGTTGATACAAAGTGGCTAGGCATGACCAGTCAGACAGGGAAATTTGGGTGCGGTGAAGGGTTTGCAGAGAGGCAGTCCAAGTACCATCCAAGGTACACAATTCTACATTGTTGCTGCTAATGGAAATGCCACAAGCTATTGAATGAAGAGGTTCAAATATTTTTGTACATCTTAAATTGTGTTTTGTTAAATATGATAGTATATCAAAGGGTTTATTGTGTAATTAATTAGGATTCCCTTGAATAGGATTTCCAAGAGTTAATATTTATGTTTTATGCAGTTGTCAGAAATACACAGGATGACAAGGTACTGGTTCCAATCGCGGTGCGATATGTTTATTTAACAGCAACAGTAAGAGCGCAGAAGGGGAGGTCAGGCTGGCGTGGGTCGGTAACGTGAGAATCAGAGTCCGTAATAGGTACCAAGGGATCAGGCAAGACGAGGTCAAAAAGGCAGGCAGAGGTCGAAAACAGGTGGTCAGAGTCCGTAGTAGGTACCAGGGGGATCAGGCAAGAGGAGGTCGATAAGGCAGACAGGAGGTCGTAACTATATTGACAAAAATGCCACTACTGTTAAAGGGTATACCTTCTTATTTGAAGTCAATAAATTGTTCAACCTTTGTCCCCTGTGTCCTCCAGCCACAGCACAGTATTCCAGATGTGTTTGTGTGGATGATGAGTAACAACAAGCGCATTGCGTCTGCTCGCATTCCCTCCAAAGACCTCCTTTACTCCATTGTTGACGAAGAGACTGGCAAGGACTGTGGCAAGGTCAAAGCTGTTTTCCTTAGGGTATGTACCTTGGTTCTCACTGCCGCATGGTTTTTCATTGAGGGGCGCCTTAAACGGGAGCTTTATAGTGCGAGATAATGAGCAGAAAAATATTGTATAAAACAAACATAATTCCTCACTGAAACTGTTCTCTGCCAAATATCTCACCAAAAGGTACCAATGCTTCCAGCTGTTTACATTCTTAAGTGAGGTGAGAAGAATGGGATCAATGTTTGACCTACAGTACTGTGCAAGAGTTTTGGCAGGTGTGAACAAATGTTGTACAGCTAGAATTCTTTTAAAAATAGTTTGTTTTAAAATGAAGAAAATGCTAATTCAAATAAATATTCAAAACATCAGCAATTATTCTAGGCACACTTGATTTAAATGTCGAAGTAAACCTTAAACATTCCTGAGATTGAATTGAAACACAAAAAGGTTTTTCCCTGAAAACATAATTCATGTAATCAATAACATGTGAATACCTAATAAGTAATGCTCATATTCCACACAAATAAACTATTCACAAAAAGGACAGAAACTAGGGTGCCGAAAAACTTAGCGGACTGGAAAAACATATTTGCCTGTACCAGAAGGCATTTTTTTTGTCTGAAGGATTGGAGAGCGGTGCAGAACTGAGTGTCTGCAGGCAACAGTGAATCATGGTGCAGGTTCCATGCAAGTTGAATGAACATTTATGAAAATGATACATGTCTTTAACATCTAAGAAATCTATTATATTGCTGTGATGTTTTTGTCTCCAGCTGCCTGGTAAAAAGGGTTTTGGTCCCGCGGGATGGACAGTGCAGGCTAAGATGGAGGTGTATCTTTGGTTAGGACTGAACAAACAAAAGAAGGATTTTCTGTCTGGCCTGCCCAATGGCTTCGAAGAGATCAAGGCTCCGAGAACTGGCCCCTGTCTGCAGTCTTTACCCCCCATCAGTCTTGTCTATAACAGTAAGTATGTCTGCAGTCTTTAAACCACCAGTCTAGTCTATGCCGGTCATTTAACCATAAATCTAGTCTATAACTGTCTTTAAACAATCAGTCTGTTTTATAACATACTGTGAAACATAATTCTAGTCTATATCGGTCTGTACCTAAAACAGTCTGGTCTGTAACTTTCTATAATCTGTAAACAATCAGTTTGGTCTGTAAATGTGTGTTAACTATCAGTCTGGTCTATAACTCTTCACAAAAGTGCAAATAGCAGTGGGATTCTACATGGCAATACAGATTCAAGTGGAGAGTCAAAATACCAGTTAATAAAAGATGGGGTATAAGTAGGTCAGCATTGAGCAGCTTTGATATGGCAATAAAGTATATATGAATACAAAGGAGAGTCTATATACAGAATGTAAAAGTTCAAGTATATCTAGCAGGTAGGTCATTAGTGTGCATAAATTGTATGACGATGATGGTGGGAGGATGAGCATTCGAGCATGTCTGAGCAAATAGAATATTTCAAAGAATATAAACAGGTATGACAGCAGTACAGGTGAAAATGATACACTGTGCCAATTGTGCATATCAAAAAGTAAAAGGGGTGTGCAGCATGAAAACCAGACAACAGTTAGCATGTACAGTGATCTGACAAAAGTTTGCAGGTTTTTTGCAGGTTTTCCCACTTAAAAAGCATGTAGTCTGTAATTTCTATCATAGGTACTCCTCAACTCTGAGTGAGGGAATCTAATAGAAAAATCCAGAAAAACATTTAGCAGTTTATGCATGACATAATTATTTGATCACCTTCCAACCAGTAATAATTCTGTCTCTCACAGACCTGTTAGTCTTTCTTTAGGAAGCACTCCTGTTCTCCACTCTTTACTTGTATTAACTGCACCTGTTTGAACTTGTTACCTGTATAAAAGACACCTGTCCACACACTCAATCAAACAGACTCCAACCTCTCCACAATTGCCAAGACCAGAGAGCTGTGCAATGACATCAGGGATACAATTGTAGACCTGCACAAGGCTGGGATGGGCTACAGAACAATAGGCAGGCAGCTTGGTGAGAAGGCAACAACTGTTGGTGCAATTATTAGGAAATGGAAGAAGTTCAAGATGACTGTCAATCTCCCTCGGTCTGGGGCTCCATGCAAGATCTCACCTAGTGGGGCATCAATGATCATGAGGAATGTGATGGATCAGCCCAGAACTACAAGGCAGGACCTGGTCAATGACCTGAAGAGAGCTGGGACCACAGTCTCAAAGAAAACCATTAGTAACTAGGGGTGGGGGAAAAAAATCGATACAGCATAAAATCGCGATATATATCGTGTTGTCTATTCTCTGTCCTCACTGCACTCCAGTGAAGCAGGTGTTCCAGCTGAGGGCTCACATGTACCAGGCCAGAAGTCTGTTTGCTGCTGACAGCAGCGGTCTGTCAGACCCCTTCGCCAGGGTCTTCTTCTCCACACACAGCCAGGTCACTGAGGTACGGGTGTGTGTTTGTGTATATGTTTGTGTGCAAGTGTAAGCTAATCTAATCTTTATTGGTCAAATAACATGAGTTGCCATATATGTTAATGTGCGTGTGGCGTGTGTCTATTTTTTAGGTCTTGAGTGAGACTCTGTGCCCTACCTGGGACCAGCTGCTGGTGTTTGATGATGTTGAGCTGTTTGGGGAGGCCGGAGAGCTACGAGATGACCCACCTATCATTGTAGTAGAGGTCTACGACCAGGATACTGTGGTACGACATGACAGAGAGGGAGAAAGAGATATGTGTTCACTGTGGAGAGAGATGTGTGGTTCAATATGGAGAGAGATATGTGTTTCACAGTGGAGAGAGAGAGATGTGTTTCACTGTGGAGAGAGATGTGTGTTTCACTGTGGAGAAAGAGAGAGATGTGTGTTCACGGTGAAGTGAGTGAGATGTGTGTTTTACTGAAGAGAGAGATATATGAGAGAGATACAAGTAAAGAGAAAGATAGATAAAGTTAACTGTGTGATTTATGGTAGAGACAGATTACCCATGTGGGATTAAAAGCATACTAGACTCCATACTTGCTTACAGTGAATCTGTTCCTTTCTTAATTTACCATTACTTGCTGTTGCGTCTTGTGGATGCTGTTGGGGCTAAGTAGAGTGTGTAAGCTAGAAGCAGCACTTCTCCTGCTTTGGGCATCTATCAACATTGCATAGTAGCTAGTTAGCAAGAGTCATGCAAGAGGCCGTACAGGCTTTTTCACAGTCTATTCCTGAACTAGGTTCAACATTGATTGAGATGGTAGCCACAAGCATGTCCCTCTTGCATTCCTCCATTAGTGATTGTGGTTAGTAGTTGTAGACAGGGTTGTGGTCAATAACTGAAACAGTTGTTTGGTTTCAGTATCTTGTTTGAAGTGTTCACTCTAGTCGATTGCATGTTTCTCAACTGTTGGAATGTACAGGGGCCACTGATAATACTTTTTTTGAAAGTTTCTGTTTGCCTTTTAGTGGAAGCAACTTCTCTGATTACTTCCCATTTTATACAGATTTTAAGATGATTTCTGTGCTAACATTGACCTCCGGTGGCAATTATAGGAAGCACACCTGTGTCTAACCTCTCTGCGTCGTATTTGTTGCCTTGGTGGCATCCAGGGCAAGGCAGAGTTTATAGGTCGGACATTTGCTAAGCCTATAACCAAGATGTGCGACGAGCACTATGGCCCACCAAGGTTTCCGCCACAACTAGAGTACTACCAGATATACCGTGGAAACTCTACCGCTGGAGACCTGCTGGCCGCCTTCGAGTTGCTGCAGGTAAAAGGATTTCACATGCACACTTGCACATGTACCCATGTGTAGACGCTTGCAAGTACATGCGCACCTCAAGACTAAGCATGCTCACATAGACACCATAAACGCTGCATGTGCACACATGTTCATGCTCACACACACACACACACACACTCACACACGTTAACTCAAACAGAATAACCACAGAAGCATGGAACTTGCATCCACGGAACAGATGTGCATAGCCTTGTCTACAAAGTAGCCTAAGAGGTGATTTACTGGAAAATCTACAAAAGGGTCTTTCTTCTTCTCTGACTTTGCTTCTTGTCAATCCTATTTCATCTTTTTTTCCATACCGTTCCTCTCTTCTGTCTTCCACACCCACCGAGGTCCTTGTTTTCTCTACTCCCCTTTCACTGTATCTTCCCTGGATATCGACCATCTACTTCCTTCAACGTTCGGCTGCAGATTCCCTATGATGATGAGGAGATCAGGAGGGCTCTGATTGCTGTCCATAACTTTGCTGTTCCTCAGATCAAGGTTCTCTTCACTCTTCTAGCCATTCCATCTACAGTCATTCTCTGCTCAGTTTAACTCTATGGCCATTCTCTGGCCAGTCAACTACTGTATGGTCATTTTCTGGTCAGCTCTGTTGTCATGTTTTGGTCAGTTTAACTCTGTGGTCATTTTCTGGTCAGTTTAACTCTATTTTCATTCTCTGGTCATTCTACCACTATATGGTCATTCTCTGGTCTGTTTACTCTACGGTAATTCTCTGGTCAGTCTACTACCCTATGGTCATTCTCTAGTCAGATTTAGTCTACGGTCATTCTCTGGTCAGTCTAATACTGTATGGTCATACTTTGGTCACTTTATGTCCATGGCTATTCTTTGGTCAGTTTAACTATGGTCATTCTCTAGCCAGTCTATAAATGTATGTTCATTCTCAGGTCAGTTTAAATACGGCCTTTCTCTGGTCAGTCTAAAACTCTATGGTCATTTTGTGGTCAATCCACTACTCAAAATGGTATGTTACTCTGTTACTAACTTATGTTACTCTACATCTAGACAGATCTAGTCTGAAACAAAGTCTAACTACTTAGCCAAACTTGTACCTTCAAATAACCTAAAAAGATCACCTGGTTCACCTATCTTAGATTTATGAAAAACGGGACGTGATGGTAAGGTGTCCATTGTGCCAATAAGTGGTATGGACATGAGATTGGCCTTGATGTCGAGAGAGTAGCCTGAGAGCTGCGAACTAAATGTATTTTTTATATAGATTGGGACACATCATCAGTAGTGTACCTTTGAATCAGGGGGTGTTTCAGCCTTTCAACACTAGACACCCTCATCAAAGGCGGCCAGCTACAGGGTGATCAAACCTGAGCTTGCGTCCCATGCCCCATCAACAGAATTGTGTTTGTTTAAGTGGCGCAGCCTGCGGAACTATGCAAGGCAGGGTTCGTTCTTTTCCCTGAGTCAAGCCTAGAGATGACCGCATACCTTTTCCACCTTCCTCCTGGTGACATGGGTTCTCAAGCCCAGCAAGGGTCCTTCCGCTTGATCCAAATCCAATGGCTGCTTCTTTCGGCTGCTTTAGAGACTGCTCTAATTGTCTGTCGCAAGGCCTGTCCGCAGATTCCAAGGTCTTTCAGCAGTCTGGTGGTGGAAGACGCTACAAAACCTCTACATCCCACTTATACTGGATAGATTTTGCTCTCCAGCCTCGTTGTTGAGTGTCTGCTGCTAGGTCTGTGTAGCGCAGTTTCTTGCGCTCATAGGCCTCTTCTGTTGAGCTCTTCCATGGGACTGTTAGTTCTATGTTGTAGACAGACTTCAATGAAGGGGACCAGAGTACTAAGTCTGGCCTAAAGGTAGTGACTGCAATCTCAGGTGGAAAGTTCAGTTGCTGGCCAAAATCAGCTAGCATCTTCCAGTCCCGGGCCGTAGCTATTTGCCCGGTTTCAGGCCTAATAGGGCGGTAATTGGGCCTTTTCTCTCCTTCTGGGATAAAGGTTAGGTCTGGGATGGAATTGGTTGTTCTCAGAGGCAAGGAGTTGATGGTATTTCTCTTGCTCTCTAAGGCTGCTGCCAAACTCTTGAGTACCTGGTTGTGCCTCCAGGTATATCGACCTTGTGTGACGCTGGTTTTACAATCAACCAAAATGTGTTTAAGGTTTGCTGGAATTGGGCAGAGATCACAGGTTGGGTCCTCGCCATACCATTGGTTAAGGTTCTTCGGAGAAGGGAGCACATCATAGGTAGTTCTGATGATGAAGCTGATGTTATTTGCTTCCATTTCCCAGAACTCCCTCCAGCTTAGCTTTCTCCTCTCCAGGCCTTCCCACCTCATCCATTGTCCCTGTTTGGCAAGCGAGAAAGCCTTTGCACTTCTTTCCGCTTCCTCCTGATGGCGTACCTCCTCGACCACCATCTTCCTCCTTTCAGAGGTTGGGGCTTTGCGCCAAGTTGGCTTACTTGCTGCAAGGCCGAAGCCTCCTCTTCCCAACTGGACGTGCCCCACAATGTCACTATGCCTTAGGGCTGACGTAGCTTGCTGCACTGCATCGGAAGGTGTCCATTTCCGTCCAGTTAACAAGGGTGGGACAGCATTGCTGATGGTTTGGTCACTAGAGTCCTTCAAAGTCATCAGGAGCCTCACTTTAGAGCACTCGTACTCTTCGGTGAGGCTCGTGAGAGGCAGTTCAAGGACTCCTTTGCCATAGAGGCTGATGTTAGTCAGACAGCATGGGACGCCAAGCCATTTCTTCACATAGGAAGTCATGGTTCGCTCCATCTTTTGAACAGTGGTTATTGGGAGCTCATAGATCTTGAGTGGCCACATTACTCGAGGGAGAAGCACATATTGCAGGCACCAGAGTTTGAGCTTCCCTGGCAATAAGGTCCTGTTGATGTTATCTAGACTAATAGTAATGTTCTGCTTTACCTGCTGTACTTGATCTTTGTTCCGGAGGCTTGCATTGTACCATCTGCCCAGGCTTTTGACAGGCTGCTCAGACACCGTTGGTATTGAGTTGTCCCCAATGCAGAACCTAACATTTTTTAGCTGTCCCTTGACTATTGAGATACTTTGTGACTTGTTTGGTCTGTCGCATCCTTCTCCTTCGGAATTAGCACCCCTCCCGCTCTACGCCACACCTTTGGTATTATCCTTTTCTGCCACACTGTTCTCATTAGCCTCCAAAGATAGCGTAGTACATCTGGTGCATTTTTGTAGAGCTTATACGGTATTCCATTTGGCCCAGCGGCAGATGCTGATCTTGCGCGCCGTACTGTACTCTCTATGTAGCAGCCCTTCGACTTGAATAAACAGGCTTAGGAGTGTTTCCAGACAGGTGAACTTTATTGTAGTAACACCGTGAAAACTTAAAGAAAATAATAGACAATTAGTCACACAGATAATCATTGGACTAATGCACCTTAGCAGACTAATATCACATTGATACCCGCATGACAATTGACAACATGAGAAACAAATCCTCTATCATTTACGCGAACATATTTCAACTGAATCATTAGGAAATAATGAATTATTGAGCATCATACCTCGCTCCGCATATCAAAGGGTGCTAGACATCCAATATTACATCCGATATTACTTTCACTTAGCGTTTAGACTAGATAGTAACTTAATCAATTACTCTCACATTATTAATGCCAAAAAGAAACAAATAGAGTGGTATGACACTACGAGGAACACTTTATATAAAAGGTAACGTTACAATAACTTTAGTTTCTGAACTTAAACGTGAGCTGTTCTGAAGCATCCTTTTTCCTCCATTCCCGTTCTCCCCCCTCGCTTAACTGACTGCGCATTTCAAGAAATAGTCCCTCATGCAAAGAGCACAACATCAAAATCAAAGTCACATGAGAAGGGCATGAAACAGAATAATTAAAATTAACACTAACAGTGGTCATTTACACTCTACTTCCTTCCATTTTGCAGGGCCATCCTCTAGGTTGAATTCAGGAGGTTGAATAGGCGGGATATCATGTGGGATAATTATTTGTTCGTCCCTTTTTTATCATAATGTACATTTTTTCAGATGATCTTCCAGTTCCGTTTTTGTAATCTTGAGGTTTCCGCTTTTTTCCTTAGCGAAAAGGTCTTTGACGAACTTAAAGGGGTTTTTATAGAACCGTGCTCTCGTGTGTTCCTTCTTTTTGCGAAGTTTCCGCAAGTTCTCTGCTCTTCTTAAGGTTGCCAATCGACACTTGATGTCCCCCTGGAGGAACATGAGTCCCTCCCTCTCTGCCTCAGAGGCCTTCTTCCACTGCTTTCTCAGCTGCCTTCTTTCTCTGACCAGCCTTTTTATTTTTCTTGCCTCCTGGATTTGATTGGAGCTGGTTTTCCTATTTCACTTCTCCTTGTGTTTGCTTCGAAACGCTCCTCTCCGTAGTGGTAGATGATGTCGCCCATCCTTTCCAGCCTTTTGTCTGCCGTGCCCACTTGTTGCTCCAGGATTTTTGTCAGGTCGTTGTTGACTGTTTCCCACTCTCTTTTCAACAGCTTTAGGCCACTTCACGCTTGGTTTGTACCCATTGATCTTTCCCTCCTTGGGAGGTCTCTGTGGTGTGGTGGGATCCTCCACCGGCATTTCTGTGCTTGTACTATTTTCCTCAGTTAAAGGGGTGCTGATGCTCTGCGAACTTTGGTTTTTGTCACGTCGCTGTGCTTCAATCGACTGATTTGACTGGTTGCTTCGTAAGAAATACTGGTTAATGCGAGGCCCTTGTCCCTGCTCTCTCAAGCACCCTTTCTTCCCTTGGTGGGTCCTTAACCCCCTGAATGATGTTATTTTTGCCCAGCCACAGGTGCACACCTGTAATGAGTGTTCTGCTGCTGTTGTGGTTGTCTCAAGTGCCATGTTCTTGCCTATAGTCATGTCCGTTCCTGGGTCAATTACCTTGTTGTCATTAATTGAGCCATCTTGCGCCCCCGCTCTTGCATGCTCTAGGGGTATGTTTCCTTGTTTACGTTTCGTAGCAATTGGCGGGTCTCCAACAAACTGAAACAGCGTCGGAGACTGCCGTAATGGGTAGCGAGCCCATGTCAGCCCCAGTGGGGTCTATTCCCTCCAGTCAGCTGTCTTTCCATGCTGTCACTTGGACTTTCCCAAGTTGTCAGCTGTCCTTTCACAGCAGTCACTGGACGGGTCCAGATACTTAGATTTATGAAACACGGGACGTGATGGTAAGGTGTCCATTGTGCCAATAAGTGGTATGCACATGAGATTTGCCTTGACGCCAAGAGAGTAACCTGAGAGCTGCGAACTAGATGTCGGAGAAATGTATTTTTTATATAGATTTTTTTTTTTTGGACACATCATCAGTAGTGTACCTTTGAATCAGGGGGTGTTTCTGCCTTTCAACACTAGACACCCTCATCAAAGGCGGCCAGCTACAGGGTGATATTAGAAAACTGGTGCTTACTTTTCTACTATGTTTCATGTTAAATAATCTTTAGTGTGATGTTGCAACTGTATGTGGATACTTACCCACCTCATCTGTACCCTGCGTAGATTGGACAAGGTGGGAGGACAGAGCTTCCTTCCCTCGATGGTCCCACTGACTCCGACCGTGGGCCCATTTTACCTGTACCCATGGGAATAAGACCCGTCCTCAGCCGCTACCGAATAGAGGTGAGACAACCCTCTAGGGAACAGCAATAAACTAAACAACAGCTAAGACTACTGAAACAGTACTAGAACTACCAGCTAGGCAGAAGGTATCTGAGAGAAAATACTTGCCGTGGAACTCCATATTTTGGTGAATGAGGAGGAAGTAGGGGAACTTAAAGGAATCTCTAAAATCTGTTTTTCATAAGTGAGTTAAAGAGGATTTAAATATGTTTAGTGAGTAGCTGTTTAAATGGTCTGATCAACTATGATGTGTTTTGGTACAGGTTTTGTTCTGGGGTCTGCGTGACCTGAAGAGGGTGAATCTGGCCCAAGTAGACCGACCCAGAGTAGACATAGAGTGTGCAGGTAGAGGCATCCAATCTGCACTCATCCAGAGCTACAAGAAGAATCCTAACTTCAGCACCCTGGTGAAGTGGTTCGAGGTGGTGAGTACAACAGGGTCAACTCTTGACACTTTGCATAAAGGAATTCATCTATGCTGATCAACACTAACCTTTTTCCCTTGCTCTCTGTGCGAACCACTGAACATATCAGGACCTCCCGGAAAATGAGCTGCTCCACCCTCCTTTGAACATCCGGGTGGTGGACTGCAGGGCATTTGGCCGCTATACACTAGTGGGATCCCACGCTGTCACCAGCCTACGACGCTTCATTTACAGCCCGCCAGATAAGACGCAGAACAACTGGACCAGCACAGGTTGTCAATCTGTGAACTATGCTTTTCTAGCTCTTTCTATTTCTATTACCATGACCGATGCTCTACAGGTCTCCAAAGCCACTTGTGTGTAATTATCATCTTTATTTCCTTTTGTTTTACTCACTTTAATGCTTCCTGCTCTTGCTTTTCCCCTTCTGCTTTCCTTGTCTTCCTGTCTCTATACCAACCTGTCCTGTTCTTTCTTTCTTCCCCATTTCTGTGTATGTCCTTTCTCTGTGTGCCATTCCTGGATGTGTTCTGCACATCCCTGAACCCCTTCCAGCTAGACTGATGAATGGCTACATGGTGCTGACCAAAGGGGGGTCCCAATCTCGCCTCTCCTCCCCCTACCCCCGCACCCCATCCCGCCCCGTCTCTCACCCTGCAGGTGATGTCATAGTCAACATGGATGCCGACCCTTCGGTCAGGAAGATTGACACTGTGGTCCAGTTAGACGCTGTAAGCTTTGAGTCTTCTGTGTTTCTTTGTTTTGATTTGTTGCATCCTTTCTAGAATGAAACAAATAAAAGAGCATGTCAGATACAATTTTATCAATAAATCGTGTCTTATAAATCACCTTTTTACAACGTCAGTTGTCACAAACTGTTTTTGCGAACACCCAGTCATCAGAGCATGCATCAACAGGTTGATACAGAGTGTTTCAAATTTAAGAAAAACCCTAGAGTTGAACCAGGCTCCGGTGGGTGGCCTGTCGTCTTCTGGCTGTGCTGTTTTAACTTGTAATAGTTTCATCATTATTAAATGCATAAGTGATATGTCCTTTAAAACATATTCCATGTTAAGGTCGATGGCTTTTCATTCAATGTTTGTTTAGATTTCCATGCTCTGCTTTTCATTTGTGCGTAATTTGGTGTTGTTCTGTTTGACCCTGCCCCTATAGACGTCAGATGCAGTCATTAAAGTTGATGTGGTAAGTCATGGCATGGACCTGTCAATTAAAAGAACCACCTCCACCTATAAAATTCGTTAACTTAGCCGAATGGCACTCTGCCATTAGTTCACACACTCCCCACTGTATCCTCAGAATGAAGGGGAGAAAGAAGAAAAGACAAAGAAGAAGAAAAAGAAGAAGGGCGAGTCGGAGGAGGATGACGAGACGGATGAGAGCATGCTCGACTGGTGGTCCAAATATTTTGCTTCCATTGAGACATTGATGGAGGTGAGAGATCGCTTCCATTCCAGCCTATTGCTTCATATTCTCGTCAGTCCCTCGTGTCTGATGGCATCGTCACGTTTGAAGAACCGTTTCGAGAAGGCATTGCAGCTCTATTTGAAATTAGTGATGTCCTGTAGAATTGCACTTGTATTCTTTTTAAGTACTTTTAAGAAGTGTTGGTCCATAAAATAGGCAGTTCCATGTGGTTTGTGTGGAATCCTGGTCAATTGTCGTGCTGTATTTCCAGATCCTAAGGGCTCAAGATGCAGCTCAGGCTGAAGCTGAGGAGAGGGAAGACCAGGAGATAGCAGCAGAGGCAGCAGGTAAATACTCTCGGCACAGAGCCTCAAAATAGTATCGCAAAACACATGACAGGATTCTGTTTAAGCTCTAAATAGTGGCTAAGGGTTGGGGGTTGTGAGGCTGTGGTGTGTGCATTTAACTAATTCACTGTAGGATAGGTATTCTCATCCTGTTTGTGGGGTCAGATGTTTATGTTCATGTTATGTTCCACACCTCAACCCCACTCCCGTTTGCTCTCTCCTCACTCCCTCCACACGGTCTATGATCAGATATCAAAGCTGATGACATTCCTATTAAAGGCTCCAAAGGAAAAGAGAAGAAAAAGAAGAACCATGCAGGAGAGGGGACCGACAAACGGCCCAGCAAACCTAAAGTGGACGAGCTCCTGGTCAGTAGGCTTACAGATTCCACCACTGAACACACACACATTCAGATTGTAAACTTCTCCATGCCATGGTCTCCCAAATACCATTAGCTTCTGGCTGGCTCCCCGATTTGGCAGATTTCTTTAAAAACCCATTCACAATACTATATCAAAAAACATATTTTTGAATATATTTCTTTACTTTTATTATTGCTATAATAATAAAATGTATTACACTTTATTTACAAATACAATTCAAATCCTGAAAGCATCAACACTGACGTTTTTTGACTGGCATGCCAAATAAGATTTCAAAATGATTATATTCTAAGAATCTATATTTTAAAGGGGCGAACTTGTTTTTTTAAAATAGGGGGACACATTTTTGTAGTTCCTGAATTCCTAAATGTATTTACCCTCTGATAACATTAGATTCTGCTTAAAAAACTTCTAAATATGTCTTCATCTTGATTCATGCTAGAATAAGTGAGAAAAAATTATCTATAGTCTGTCAAAAAAGAAGCCCAGGGACCGCTGAATGAGCCCAGCTACCATAGAGTTTTCGACGTACTCTTCCATGACCTTGCTCTCCGGTGCGGACAGGGAGTAGAGCCGCCCCCGGGGAGGAGCGTTCTCAGGGAGGAGGTTGATGCCGCCGCCATACGGCCGGTGCAGAGTTAGTGTAGAAACCCTGGACTTGCTAAACACCTCGCATAGATCCAAGTATTCAACCGGAACCTTGGACAGGTCGGGAGCCTGCCTAATGAACCGGAACCTTGAACTCTGCGCTCATGGATTTTACGTTGGGCGTGCTGCGCGGACATTAGGCAGTGAGCATGGCAAAAAGGGCTTCAGCTTGTAGTGGAACCTGTGGTCCAATTAATGAGTGGGTTGTGCTTATGGAGCAAGATTGGATGGTCTCGCAATGGTTACCAGAGGTTCCAAGGCAGACAGGGGAGGTGGTATGTGTGACTGCAAAAACGAATGGCTAATCCGCCACACTACAGAAACACTGGCGGAGGGGTAAGAGTTATTGAGCTGCCACACTGCATGATACCGTAGACTTAAAACATTCCTCTCCTCAGCCACAAAATGCCAGACAGTTGCTGTTCTATTGGTGGTCTAACAGAAGAGGAGACAAGACGGGTTTGTCTTTATACAGAAACATGTCTGAAAAGCAAAATCAAGTGTTGGAAGTTATAGATTTGTACAATTAGTCATCAAACTTGTGTACGTGCCTTTATAGAGGACACTTTATTACAGGTTATTTATCAAATATCCAAATAATAGAGTAAATATTATATCTTCATGGCAATAATTGTACTGAATGTAATTTTTCGTCTGCATCAATGCAACCAACTCCAGGTTTGTGCAGCTAGGTAAACCTTTAGTTTCTCATATTGAGTTAGTTTAATTAAGAACAAAGTTATTTGGTGTGGTTTACATGACATTGGGTAAAACATTGATATTGCCAGTACATTTATGTCACAAGATTCTGTGTTATACTGGCTGCACTAAGCTACACTGACCACCCATTGAACCAAAAGTAATTTAGATGAATTAGCACTCACCTTTGGTTTGACAATGAATCATTTCGTGTCCTTCACCTCTCAAATGACTGTATTGTTTTGACCCACCCTGATCGAAAGTACAGATAGCTGTCTGTACTTTTATATTCCTTCATTTTTGGTTGCAGTGTAAGGGGATGGATTATCCACAAGATATTGTATACATACACATCAGTTCAAGTTCAGCTCTGGCAAGGATATTGTTGTATTTAAAGGTAATTTAAATAACGCCATTTTTAGCTACAGGATTACCGGAGAGAATGTTGTCTGTGGGCGGTGAGCAGAGGCACAGCAAACCAATCACTGAGCCGGCACGCGGAACGTGAACCAATCACTGAGCAGGCACGCGGAACGTGAACCAATCACTGAGCAGGCACACGGAACGTTCATGTTACCCCAGCAACAAGCCATACAACAAACTCTGTGTTTACTGTGCGCTACCCTGGTACTACCGTTCTCTTAATACATTTATGGGTGCTACCCTGGTGCTACCGTTCTCTTAATACGTTTATGGGTGCTACCCTTCTTCACATCGTATGTTCTGACGATGTGACTATCGCGCATGCGCACATCGCGATGTCGATGTTAAAACAGAATATCGTTCAGCCCTACAGTTGACAAGACTAACCGTTTTTGGTATACTACAAACATTTTGTATTCAAAACTGGCAAGGGTTCGGCACACAGGTTATCTTGGGGAAGGTGCAGTCAGGCGGCAAACGGGTGAGTAGGTTTAATCGACAGACAGGCGTTTGATACCCGGGACAATGGAAACTAACGCTGGGAACACTAGAAAACAAGAAAACGTGGACGACTTGGCAAACACACAAGACAAACTGACAACTGGAAAAAACAGGTTAAGTTACCATGGATATGAGGAAATGGCAGACACTTGGTGGGGATGAGACAAATCAACACAAGTGAATAGAAACCTAACCTTTTTTAGCGTAATGATGATGTTTTAAAGTTATGGATAAGGCATCAAGGCTAAGGTTATTGAGATTAATTAGGTTTATGGATTTGGAAAATATAGAGAATCATTTTTGTCCCAACAAGGACAACATATCAAATGAGTGTGTACTTTCCAGGTATACAATAAAGAGCTGGAGGTCGACTACGATAACTTTGAAGACTGGCTCCATACCTTTAACCTGTACAGAGGAAAAGCAGGCGACGACGATGAAGCAGCCTTGGATGACGACAGGATCGTAGGCCGGTTTAAGGGCTCCATGTGCATGTACAAGTTGCCTCTCTCTGAGGAGATCACCCGGGAGGCGGGCTTTGACCCTAACATGGGCATGTTCCAGAGCATTCCACACAACGACCCTATCAATGTGCTGGTGCGGGTATATGTTGTCAGGGTGAGTGACAGCCCAACCTCTAACCCCCGAAAATAAACAAAACTTTCTCTAGTTTAAGCATGAACCGATTGTGGTTGATATATTTTGTTTGCTCACTTGATAAGGGTAGCATATAGACTAGCAGTTAAAGCGCAGGAATAACGGTCAGA
Source organism: Dallia pectoralis (assembly GCA_029465975.1). Lineage (NCBI taxonomy): Eukaryota > Metazoa > Chordata > Actinopteri > Esociformes > Umbridae > Dallia > Dallia pectoralis. The sequence goes on along the minus strand of CM055734.1, from coordinate 21,576,795 downwards.
GCGTTTCTATGTTGAATCCCCAAATTCATGTGAAACATCTATCTTTTTCTGGCTAAATGTTTCAGGTTGACACAGACAATAAAGTCGCTGTCACCGATTTTTTATCACTAATAGCATTCCATGCAATTTTCCTTAGTAGTAACTTCCACGTGAAATATAAGCATTACCACTTTAGTAACGTGATTACACTAGTATTAACGTTATTTTTAGATTAATAAATAATAAACCCACCCACTCACTCCAACTTGTTATCCCAGGCCACAGACCTCCACCCCGCTGATATCAATGGGAAAGCTGACCCCTACATTGTCATCAAACTGGGCAAGTCCGAGCTGAAGGACAAAGAAAACTACATCTCCAAGCAGCTTAACCCTGTTTTTGGCAAGTAAGTGTGGATGGATGGGCTGATTGCACAGATTAGGCTGCTCAACTCACGAAAATGTGGTCAAATACTGTATATAAAAATCTTATTGCACTTTGTTTTGGTTTGTTTGAAGGATACCTGTATTCTCTCTATTCCTGCATTTCCATTACTTTTTCTCCCTCTTTTTCTTCTCACCTCACTTCACCGGCTCTCCCAGGGCGTTTGACATCCAGGCTACGTTCCCCATGGAGTCAATGTTGACCGTGTCGGTGTACGACTGGGATCTGGTGGGTACTGACGACCTCATCGGAGAGACCAAGGTCGATCTGGAGAACCGCTACTACAGTAAACACAGAGCTACCTGCGGCATCGCTAGCAACTACTCTGTGTGAGTTTCTTTCTGTGAATCTGTCCGTAAGTCTCTCTGTTGTTCCATCCAGTCTTTTTGGTTTTCTCACTGTCTGGCTTCAGATGTAGAAAAAAGTGAATATTTGTAACATTCTGGTGTATTTTTGTGTGTAGTCATGGTTACAACATGTGGCGTGACCCTCTGAAGCCGAGCCAGATACTGGCAAAGCTGTGTAAGGAGGCAAAGTTGGACGGACCGCAGTACGGCCCAGGGGGCAGGGTCAAGGTCGCAAACCGCATCTTCATGGGCCCTAGGGAGATTGAGGATGAGAATGGTATGGTGTTGGCATTCAATGCAGCCTGATTGACTTAGCTTTGCCTGTGGGAATACCTGGTATTTACATGGTATTTGTGTATGTGTCTGTGTGCAGGTCTGAAGAGGCAGACAGATGAGCACCTGGCCCTGACAGTGTTAAAGCACTGGGAAGAGATTCCCCGGGTCGGCTGTCAACTCATCCCTGAACACGTAGAGACCAGACCGCTGCTTCACCCTGAGAAACCAGGCATAGAACAGGTCACTAACACATACTCCTGTTCATTACACACACTTTTGTTAATAAATTGCCATATGAAATAATTTAAAAAAGCTCATAATAATTATTTTAATTCTAACTTGTAATAACCTCTGGTAAACATCAGGGGCGGATTGAGATGTGGGTAGACATGTTTCCCATGGATATGCCAGCACCTGGACCTGCCATTGACATATCACCACGGAAACCAAAAAGGTATGTTCTTCTTGAGCTTGACCTCTCTTTCTTCAAATGTTGTCTATCAATCTACTCTCAATACGTTGTAATGACAAAGGGAAAACAGATTTTTAGAAATATGTTCCAATTTAAATATTAAAAATATTTTGAGATGTTTCTTAAACATGATTCCAGTCCACCTGTGGCAAATTAAATCAATTGTACATGATTTAGAAGAGCACACATCTATTCAAATTCGGTCCCAAACTTAACCAAGCAATGAGTTTAAATAACAGACATCTGAAATTCAAATGTTTGGAAGAGACTGAATCAGACATGCATGGTCAAATTGCTGAAAACCAACCATTTCTGAAATACACCAATAAGAAGAGACTAGCTTGGGACAACAACACGAGAAATGTACAAGATTTTGCTCATTACCTAGCTGTTACCATACCTACAATACAACATGGTGGCGGATGTATCATTCTATGGGAAATGCGTTATAGTTGCAGGGACTAGGTGACTGGTCAAAATTGAGGGAAGGAAAATACAGGAAGGTTGAAAATACAGAACCTGATCCAAAAAGCATGGCACCTCAAACAGGTACAAAGATTCATCTTTCAGAACAAAAAACGCCCCAAAGCACACATCCATGATAAAAGTGGAGTGTACTCAGGACAAAACAGTTAATGTCCTTAAGTGTCAAAGTCAAAACATGACAACAAACCGATTCAACATCTATGTTGTGATGTGAAGATTTTAGTTCACTTATGTTCGCCATAAAATCTGGGTTGGGCAAAACTGCTGAAATCCAGGTATGAAAATCGATTAGAGCTATATCGAACAGTGGAATTTGGTCTATAGAGGCAGAGGAGGTTGGTTCTCTTCTAATTTTTGAAGGCAAGAGAGAAATAAAATAAAATAAATATTAATTGGTTTAAATAAACCGTTACCAAATCCTAGTATTATTTAGAAAATCATTTCTCTTTTTGGGAAAAATCTGTTATAGAAATTCAGATTTTTTACTGAAATGGAAAAGGGCTGTGTGAAGTGGTGGTGGGGGGGCAGAGTAGGACAGGCTGCTGCTGTCCTCCTCAGGGCGGGATCTCTTACTTCAATTTAATGTACTTTTTTCATGCTAATCTGCTATTGACCAAAACACATACAATGACGTACTAAGGGAGGTCGTCCTCCCTAACCAATCAACAACTAGAATACAATATTGACATCGCGTTTGTCCAATTGTAATTTGATTTTGAAATCTCAACCACTGTACTGTACCATGAATGTGTCCAACTGTTTGATAGAGATAGCGATGTATACAGTACCATATTAGAAGAAAAAAATAATATAAGTATAAGTGCAAACCAAACCGCTTTTAGATTTTTCTGATTTACTTTTCCCTTTTTTATGGAGTAGTGGTTAGCTAGTTTTAGCTTGTTGTGCCCTAAAGACTGTTAGGCTAATGGCTAGAAGGGATTCTAACAAGGCAAATGGCAGCCTGAGTGACGGGGTCACAGAGTGGCATGGACGCAAAAAGTGGGATCGGGAAGTACCACTTGTGGAATATTTGTTGTCACAGCCATTCCACAGTTTGGATTACGCAGCAAAAGAAAAAATCAAGACTGCTGAAATCCACAGCTAATGGTGGTGCTTATGGCAACAGCCACTCTGCCTTGTAACCGTATGTATGGTGTGCTACAATGGGACATTAGAAGCATGATTTGTATTTCAGTATATATGTAAGTATGCGGCCGAGCTGATAGATATCTTATGCAGAAGTTGCCAGTTAGAATCCCATAAGGGACTGGCATTTAGAGAGATAAAGCAAAGGATATACCAAGAATATCTTTAGAAAGATATCCACAGATAGACTTTGAGTGTTTACGAACATTGAACAAACAGAAGTGACAGTGGACTATTTATCAGTGTTATCGGTAGCTTGAGTACTGGAATCATTGCTGGGTATCACAAAAGCGAGTCACGTACGCCCTTTCAATTTATGTCACTGAGTAACACCGACCAAACAGACATCTCCTCAGCGGCTGACCCCTTTGGCTAACAAAGTATTTGGGATAACCTCATCTGTTACTTATCAACACATTCTACATTTTGATAAAAGGTTTAATAGAAGCAGAAATGACGATGTTCTATGTAGTACTCATTGTCGTTACAGTTTACAGTGTTCAGACTTAATTTGTTAAATTTGTTTTCAAAAGAGTGAACTTTTTTCATTTTGATTCTAATTATTCATAAGTGCTTGTTATGCTATTTACATTTATTTTATATTATCAGTGAAAAAATAGTTCACATGTATGTTAAAGGTGCCAACCCTGGTGAATACAGTGTTATTGTCCTGATTTGAGGTTCAGGTTATACAGAGTTCTTACTGTCATTTTCTTTTGCAATTCATTATTAAAAAGGTAAATTCTTGTCTGACATAAAAAAATAAGATTGATTTAGTATCATTACCTTTGAATGTTTTTTATTTTACCTGTCCTGTTACTTCTGGGCAGTTTATGCTGAGGTTGGCCGTCACTAGTTGATTGGCATACACACAAATTGCTACCATGAATGCGTTACCTGTTCAAGTAGGCCCCTAACCTGAATAGGGCGTCACGCACTCATCACTCTATTCAGCAGGAACAGCATACCCACACTTACACATATGTGCTGAAACTAATTGTATTGGAAGTGGGAACCAATATCCTTTCACAAACCATATTGTTCAGCATAGGAAAGTGCTATTACTACCTCTACATGCTACATTTACAAGATTAAATAAAAAGTAAAGTAAGTTTGCATTACGTTTTTAGCTAGATGATGTATACATTTGAACATGAAAACATAATATTGTCTAACTTAAACATAAGAAGAAGCCATCAGGTAAAAAATATCCATGTGGGTATTTTATTCTCTCACCGGCCACAACTGATACCCAAGAATACTGAAAGCTGTGATCGCTGGACAAAGCTGAATATTTATTTGTGTGTTGTAATTTTCAAAAAAATCTAAGAATATGTTTCAACTTGGTCATTCTGGGATGTTGATTGACATAATGTTTTATTTTTATTTTCCATTGTCAGTATACTTTCAGCAAGCACTGTATTTAACTTTGAAAGTAACTGGGCTTATGGTTTTCTCACTAATTTAGCATCAAACATGTTTTGTTTTAATTTTTTTTTATCCTTTGAGTGTGTCGTTCATCCATGATTTGCCCTGGGACAGGGATGTAGAGACAGCAGCCGTGTTCCAGGGCTTATTTAGCATCAAACAACAGCCGTTAATGTTGTGTGTGTCCCTCCTGCCTCCTTGCCAGATATGAGCTCAGGGTGGTTATATGGAATACAGATGAAGTAATACTGGAGGACGATGATTACTTCACTGGGGAAAAGTCCAGTGACATTTTTGTCAGGGGGTAGGTACCACAGAGGGCCGTGGCTTTAATGCCACGGTCACCCTGTGGGTGTGACCATGTTGCACACTTTGTTTTCTTTCGCCGGTAATTGTAGTTTTTTTGTTTTGTTTGTTTTTTCCCTCTCTGGTGTTTTGTCTTTGTTTTGTCGTGTCTCTTGTCTGTCATCTTCTCTCTCTTCTGTGTGTTGGTGCCGTGCTGTTGTCTAGCTTTGAGCTTCGTGTTATTATTTGGAACACCGATGACGTAATTCTAGAGGACGATGCTTTCATGACAGGAGAGAAGATGTCTGACATCTATGTCAGGGGGTAAAACACACATGATTCCTTTGCATGGCATGTACAAAACCCACTCCCTTTCCTAATCACCCCTTTCCAAGCAATCCAACCATTTTGCACCCTCTTAACACTAGAAACACCGGTAGTGGGTCATTTGAACCAGAGGCACGTAAAAAAATCTATTAAGTTACAGAAATATCCTTTTAGGAATGCTCCTAGATACCGTATATCTTCCAATAGTAGCCCCAGCGTTTATTGGACAAATTATTTGGACGGTCCGGCGTTTAAAAGAGACCGGCTGTTGTTGGAGACCAGCTATTATTCGCCTCGCAGACGGAATGGTGAGGGGTAAACAGGGTTCATTTCACGTTGAAATACGGTATGATACCGTATTTACGGCCACAAAATGTAGGCAACAACACCAGATGAACATTTCAGGATTTACTGAAATTATCAGTACAGCAGTACGGTATTATTAAAGCAGTATACGGTATTCAGCATGAAAAAACAGGTACGGTAGACATCTACTGAACTTTCTTGCCAATGATGCCACAGGCACTGGCCTGCACCAGTCCGAATTTCGCACAAAAGCGTTTATCAGCCCGACAAGACAAGATTGACGTGGAGACGAAAGGGCAAAATGTATGTTTTGACTTTCTCCCCTCCTCGATAGCATCCGATGATACGAAAATATACTTACTGGTATGAGTCACTGCAGGAGGGAGGTAGCCCAGGAAAAAGGGGATTAATGTATGGCGAAGGCAGTGGGTCATTGGAGATAAGCGTTTACTACAGACCGGATCTTAAAGGAGCCCGGCTATTATTGGAGACTGGCGTCTATTGTCACAAACACTTTTTAAACCTGCCGTTTATTGGAAACGGGCGTCCATAAGAGACGGACCACTAATAGAAGATATACAGTCTGCACGCTTTATCCCCCTGTTTTTTTCCTGTTAAGATAATCACTGGAAACGCGAATTTAAAGCTAGTTTGCCGAAGTTATGTACTATCCGCCATTTTTCTTGTATTTTTTTTCACCAGTTGTCTGGCACCAGGTGGCGCTTGAAACACCGAAACCAAGTCGCATTTCCTGCAAGTGAATATCATGTAACGTGATATTATACAAACACAATGATTATTTTAAATAAAACCAAATAAGTATTTACTTATTGTAGACAATTTTGAGTTAACATAAATGACATGAATATAATCCTGTTGTTGTTATTTTGTATAACGAGGCACCACCAGGGAAGTTCTGAACAACAAGCCTATGTAGGCTATGTTTCACAGCCAAGAATATTTCACTTTTCAAAGATGCTTTTCAAATAATAATTGCCTACTGAAACAATAGGCAATTAATAATAGTTGATACATAAACAATATTAGGCATTGTAAAGTATATATAATATATTTTTTGTGTGTATACGATGTATGTTGTGTGAAAAGAGACGTAACTTACATAGACTGATATAGACTGCAAATTAATATTGTTAACCGAAATGTAACGTGATATTATCACACTGATTTTAAATTAAACCAAATTAATTTAGACATATTGCAGACTATAACATTGAGGAAAGTGCGCAATTTCCTGACATGAATATCGTCCTGTCGCTTCGCCATCAAAGCATCAAGGTAAATCAATAATAATAACTTTTTATATGAAGTTGAAACGATCTATGCGTTTGTTCAAGTTATATTCGGTTATAATGCATTATTACATAACATTAAACTAATTTAATTTCGCTGTAGCCGAAGCAACGTCCTACTGTTGAAAACAGTATCTTACAGTCCTATCTTGGAGACCGTAACTTTTCAAGAAATGAAAATAATAATTGACCACAACCTTCACCACATTGTCAAAGTTGGTATATTGTCTTATCTTCAGCTATGTTTATGTCATTATATTAATAATTTGCTAAAATTAAGTTATATCGAAGTTACAACAAGGCATTTAGTATTGAATGCGAGTTGTACCTCATCATTGATTTGAATGGGCACCAACTTTTAGTTGACATATTTTAAGTATATAGTAGCTGGATGGTATATAATCTAGTTTTAGACAATAGTCAAATGTTTAACGTCAACTGACTATTTATGAAACTAGGACAGCGGGTGAGCGGCTGTCAGTGACTGGGGTTTTGAGACTCACTGAGCCTCACCGGCAAAAGCAGAAATGTGACAACGGGACATTTTTATATCTCTAATAAACTGGCAGAAATGAACTCTGTGTGCGGTTGTCCTGGTGCAGCCGTTTAGTTTGTTGTGTGCTGTGTGCCGACTGTGGACAGGAAGAATAAATAGAAAACCGATTCGTTTATCGGGTAACAGTAGAATTGCCGACCGTGGCCAATACAAACTTTTTTATAAACGTGTTTCATTGTCTATTCTTGTTGATGGCTGATGTGGCTGTGGAGAACAATGTTGGTGATAATTGGGATGATTCGTATGTTCTGGTGGGTGTGCTTCAGAGTATGAAGTAGACTCAATTTCAGACCCAGACTCTGAATGTGTCTGCTTTTGTAATCAAAACGCAGATAGCGCATGATGTCTCATTGCGCCTCGGGGTGTTTCGGTGAACACTCTGACTCGCGCACGCCTTAGACTCCTTGGTCTGTTGTAAGAAACTGGAGCTACAAACGACATCCCTTCCGGGATAAGACCATTTTATTGAGTAGGGGGACTCAAATATATTGGAGCTTGCTACCATAGAGTTTAACAACGTAATTAGAAGAAATACATTACCATTCTATACAATTAAATATGAATATATTATATAGCACAGTTTTGATGACTATGGTGGAAAGACATTTTTTAGGATGGCAGCAGCCACACATTGCCACCCCGGTGGTTTTTCTGGTCTAGATTCTTTTCACTATGTCTGTGTGAAATTGCTTAGGAACAGTTGACACATCAGTCTTTAGGCTGCGTTTACATTTGAATAGGCGCCCAATGTCCAGTCCTTCAAACCCCCTCCACCCAGATCTTAAAACTGAGTATGCGAAACGTTTGCTTGAACATAATATATGATTAAGACAATCTAAATGCAATAGTCTATTAACTTACAGCCAACGTAAATTCAGTGTACATACAGTGGTATGTAAAAGTTTGGGCACCCCTGTAAATTATTTTTTCCTTTATAAATCATTATTTGTCTAGATAAGAAATTTCAATTAAATATATCATATATGAGACATACACAGTAATATTTGAGAAGTAAAATGAAGTGTATATGATTTTTGGAAAGTGTGCAATAATTATTTAAACTAAATTAGGCATGTGCATAAATTTAGGCACCCTTGTCATTTTATTGATTTCAATACCTTTAGCACTAATTATTGGAACTCAAAATTGGTTTGTTAACCTCAGGGACCTTTGACCTCCATAACACAGATGAATCCAATCATGAGAAAGTGTATTTAAGGAGGCCAATTGTAAGTATTTCTTCTCTGTGCATCCTCCCTTAAGAGTGGCAACATGGGAGCCTCAAAACAACTCTCAAATGACCTGAAAACAAAGATTGTTCAACATCATGGTTTAGGTGAAGGATACAGAAAGCTGTCTCAGAGATTTAAGCTCTCAGTTTCAACTGTGAGGAACATTGTGAGGATTTGGAAGACCAGAGGCACAGTTCTAGTTAAGGCACGAAGTGGCAGACCAAGAAAAATCTCAGATAAGCAGAGGCGCAGGATGGTGAGAACAGTCACAGTCAACCCACAGACCAGTTCCAAAGACCTACAACATTATCTTGCTGCAGATGGTGTCACTGTGCATCGTTCAACTATTCAGCGCACTTTACACAAGGAGATGCTGTATGGACGAGTAATGCGGAAAAAGCCTTTTCTCTGCACACGCCACAAACGGTGTCGCTTGATGTATGCTAAAGCACATTTGGACAAGCCAGTTTCATTTTGGAATATGGTGCTGTGGACTGATGAAACTAAAATAGAGTTATTTGGGCAAAACAAGGGGCGTTATGCATGGCGGAAAAAGAACACAGCATTCCAAGACAAACACTTGCTACGTACAGTCAAATTTGGTGGGGGTTCGATCATGCTGTGGGGCTGTGTGGCCAGTGCAGGGACTGGGAATCTTGTTAAAGTTGAGGGTCGCATGGATTCCACTCAATATCAGCAGATTCTGGAGAACAATGTCCAGGAGTCAGTGACAAAGTTGAAGTTGCGCCGGGGCTGGATCTTTCAACAAGACAATGACCCAAAATACTGCTCAAACTCTACTAAGGCATTCCTGCAGAGGAACAAGTACAACGTTCTGGAATGGCCATCTCAGTCCCCAGATCTGAATATTATTGAAAATGTGTGGTGTGATTTAAAGCGGGCTGTCCATGCGCGTAAACCATCAAACCTGACTGAACTGGAGATGTTTTGTAAAGAAGAATGGTCCAAAATACCTTCCGCCAGAATCCAGACTCTAATTGGAAGCTATAGAAAGCGCTTAGAGGCTGTTATTGATACAAAAGGAGGAAGCACAAAATATTGAGTTAATTATTCTTTTGTGGTGCCTAAATTTATGCACATGCCTAATTTAGTTTAAATAATTGATGCACACTTGCCGTAAATCATATAAACTTCATTTCACTTCTCAAATATTACTGTGTTTGTCTCCTATATGATATATTTAATTGAAATTTCTTATCTAGACAAACAATGATTTATAAAGGAAAAACATTCAAATTTACAGGGGTGCCCAAACTTTTACATACCACTGTATATTACCATGGGCGTAGGTTTAGGGGGAGACGGTGGGGACATGTCCCCACCAACATTTTAACATGACCAAATTGTCCCCACCAATATTTGAACATGACAATATTTTCCCCACCAATATTTAAACATGAAATTGTCCCCACCAATATTTAAACATGAAATTGTCCCCACCAATATTTAAACATGAAATTGTCCCCACCAATATTTAAACATGAAATTTTCCCCACCAATATTTAAACATGAAATTGTCCCCACCTATATTTTAGCGAACTCCGTTATGAGTTTGTGCTTCTATTTGGATCAATTGCGACCGCAGAGCCAGGAGGGCGGTATTAGATACGCCGTAATTTGATTGGCTAAAAAACCTAGGGGGGAGGAGTTATCTGACACGCTATAAGTACACAGGAGAGGGAAATCAAGCAGGAGTGTGTTAGCGAGCGCAGCGGCACCACCGGCAGCACCAGGGTCGCTACAATATATTGAATCTGAATCTGACAAACAGCATTGCCATCTAAAAGTTGAACGGCAGGTACTACATAATTATTTTTGTCTGCACATATTGCTCTCCACATGGAGATGCTAGTTTAACTTTACAGTACTATAAAAGCAACAGGCTAATGTCGCAACTAAACGCAAAAATAATCGCATTATTCTCAGTTAAAGAGGGGGGTGTGGTAGTATGGAGAGAGAAATGTCCCCACCAAAGCTGAGACCAAACCTACGCCCTTGTATATTACATTCAAGTCGTTATGCAACGTAATTGCGGTTCCCAAATACATTTATGTGCCTTTTGCACATATCAGCTGTGGTTAAAACAATACGAAAACCTAGAGTGCAGCGTTTTGCCACTGTAAATAGGAAAACCTATATGAAGAGCGCAGGGTGGTGCAATTGAAATTATGAATTTGATATAATACGTTCAAGCCAACGTAAATGCATGGTAGATACGTTTCACCAGTAACGTAATCGCGTGTTCCTACAATAGTTCCCAGGGAACGTAATTGTTGAGATATAGGATTGAAACATATAGGGTTAGTGTTATCTGGGCCAAAATGAATGAGTTACATGAATGCGCCTCTCCAAATGGCTATAGGATTATCCGATTGTCCCCAACCACGTTGTTTACAGGAGTTTCAGTCAAATGCCGACAATTTGCTCAATCATGCCGGCTTTATGCTGTGACGTTTACCAATATTCTCATTCATGTTAATTTTCGTTCATTTAAAATTATTTGTGTGGTATTATGGCACCATAAAGGCCTAAATATATCTGCTTGTCGTTTGTGCATATTTGTCGTGACAGATTTTAGAGTTGCTAATCTGATTTCCAATGTGGCCAACCTTTCTGAACGGTTGATTTTCTGTGAATTAGTCCGGGAGAACGGTGTGTTGCACAGCGGTGTGATTGGTATCAATGAAAAGGTGAGGATACACAGAATTAGAGTAAATCGGATAATGTGTGCCGGAGAAATGGCTTTTGAACGTGGGCAGTACAACCGAGTATAGCCTGCTCACAATAAATGGCTGCGCTGGGAACCATATACAGTGTTGAGTTGTGAGTGAGTTCCAGCGGCTGAACCACGCCTCACATGGGGGGAAGGATTGGGGGGGATTCCCAGAGAATTACCGTACTTTGAACAGAGTGAATCGAATGAAGTGTCATCGCAATTTACATAGGAAAACATTGATCATAGGATAATATTGATCTTAGGATAATAGGATATTTTAGATTTGTTGTGTTCATCACATGACTGAAATACTTGAGCCTGAATGCATTGAGCACAATAAATCAGACAGTTGGAGTTAACAGTGGCGCAACCAAAAATGAAATGCTGGTCTTCTTTGATTACAATTATTTTTACAGTTTATCATAAAATCCATTATTTCAGTGTTTTGATAATGTACAATTGTATTTCCTGTCAATATTTTCAAAATTATTTCACAATTAATTTGGTTTAATTTAAAATAATTAGAGTGGTAATAAAAAGCCTAAATCTATGTGCACTTGTTAAATAATAGTGGACATTTTTAGGCCATTTATCATTTGCCTGGAGGTTTAAACATTTTGGTTTCACTTCTTTCGCCACCGTGATTATACAACAGTCCTTCTGATGCAAAGATGAACAAGATGCGCCATCTGCTGGTCATTGTCTGTCATTGCGTGTCCACAACATTCTCCCATTCAAACCAACGCATGGGTCATGTGACCCAAAACCGCGAAAGGCGACCCTATCTGAGCCTCCGTGCTTCTAGTGTTAAGACCCTTTTCCACAGCATTCCTACTGTATCAGCATGCAGCAAATCACAACACCTTTGCGGCAAATCAGGGCCATAGCAATTAACTAAGGTCAAATGGTCATTCGAGACAACACATAAATCCTATTTATTAATCTAAAATAATTCTCAAATAATTATAAGTTTAACGAGATAATATATTTTGTACTTTTTACACATCTTCTGTGGATGAATTGTATTTTTTTTAATTATTTTATTTTGATCAAACTGGGGGAAAGCTTTTATGTAGTCATGCATACTATAATTTGTTTAACTTGTATGATCCTGCATGCCTACAACAAATATACATTGGGGATTTATAAAAAATGATTGCATGACAGCATTACGCTTACACGAGAAATGGAGAACAGTCCTTGTTGTTGTTGTTTGTTGTTCTTGCAATTTCATTGGAATTTGGTGCATTTTAATAATTATTTGATGTTTGTAAATTAATCCTAATGGACATTCAATGGATATTGGCTCAGGCTCTTTCCTTCTCGCTTCTTTTATTTGCCACTTTCAAGGGTTCAATTTAGACCATTCATAAAATGACACTGGATTTCATAAAAATTAATTCCCAACAAGTTGTCACACAAAAATACATGTTGTATTACAATCTGGAAGGAAAATAGATACAATTGGGATTATCTGTCTTTGATTTCTTTAACTTAATTGAAATATATATATAGCTCCGTGAGCCCAGATATATTTCCTCATGCTCAAACAAGACAGCTACCCCGGGGTTGAGATGTCCGTCGAAAATAAAACACACTAACTAGCTTGGTGAATGAACCAGAACAGAACCGCACTCCTAGTCACCCAGTAGCAGAGAGAGAGCCACTTACTCCTTTGCCCCTTTTCCCCTTTCTGTAACTCCCGCCCATTAACCTGTCCCCCAATACCTGACTAGGCTAGACATCTCCCCCAATTAACCAATCAAAAACTAAACCAAGGTCAAACAAACCCCCCCAGCGTTACAATATATATATATAATATATATATATATATTTCCAACACTGACATTATGGAATACTTCAGTGACAACAATTTTTAACTCTGAATTAAATCTATTTTAGTTTCATTGGATTGGAACATAAAAAAACTTCCTCTCTCATTTATGTTATATTCTTATAATTCAAAAGGTCTGAATTGTAATTGAACCCAACCTTCCTCCTCAACCACAGCCCGCATGGTGCCTCTGTGGTCATATACTGTCCCTTATTCTTTATTTTATCTTGTAGCTGCATCTTCCCTCCAATTAAAGAAAGCACTGTCATAAGAATTATATATATATAATTTCTTTTCAAAGCTTTGCATGGCGTTTGAAGGTATGTTACCCTCCAATAACAAATCAGCTCATTGCGATTAAAATTATAAATGCATTGTTCAAACTGTGTTAAGTTGGTCTAAGATTTCCACTTTATATATAGAATAGGATAAATTATCTATAGACATAATTTATTCCAGCAAGTATAAATTAATCAACACATCCTAAATGTGTTCTTTTAATGTACAAAATGTATGAAACTATGAATGCATAAGATTTAAAAAATAAGATTAAAAAAATATCAAATCACATTTGCTTATGTAACATGATGAACTGACCTCAACTGTGTCTGCCTAACTTCCAGATAACCTTCACACAGAGCATGATGAGTGAAGCTTACACAAAAATACATGTTAAAAAACAATCTACTGAACTTTTTACAGCGGTTTGTTCTGACCTATAACCTCTGACACATGTATTTCTTGAACCTCTATCCCAGCTGGCTGAAAGGGCAGCAGGAGGACAAGCAGGACACAGATGTCCACTACCACTCTCTGACAGGCGAGGGGAATTTCAATTGGCGCTTTGTGTTCCCCTTTGACTATCTGATGGCTGAGGAGAAGATCGTCATCTCCAAGAAAGAGTCCATGTTTTCATGGGATGAAACAGAGTATAAAATCCCTGCGCGCCTTACTCTCCAGGTCTGGGATGCAGACCACTTCTCCGCCGATGACTTTCTAGGTAGTAACTCTGTAGTATATGTGGAATTCCACAAACATGTTATTCTTTTCATATTATTGGGAATTCCTCTCAATTTTTTGGTGTCTCAGCCACCTGTTATACTCCTTTATATTAATACATGCACCTTGGAGCACACTTATACATCTATCAATATAAGGTTTATGCAGGACATGTTTTGTATGTATGGGTCATCTGAAATTCTCTAAATGACAAATGCAGAATGTCATTAAAGAGCAAGAAGATGAACAAAAAACAGGAGTTACCATTATCTTTTTTCCATTTTGTCCTACAAAAGCTGTGTTTATCAAAAAACAAAGTCCACCAAGCTAACAGAAAGACCATGATAGACAACATCATTAAGGCAAAAAGATTTGACCTCTATTCCCAAAGTGTTTTACGCGTGCAGAAAAGTTTCATGTCAATGAGAGTAGTTTCTATTAGTTGTGAGTAAATGTTTTAATATTGTTTGACATGATTTACTGAAATGAGTTTTGCGTTTTTCGGTGAGAGTTTTCGCTAAGCAACGTCCTCCTTAGTTACTGTTGCTACACCTGGCAAGCTTTCGAGCCTGGCTCGTCTATTGCAGTATGTATGCACCGGTGTCAGACATTCCCAATGAGATATTTAGTCATTTTTGGCGAACAGGTGAAATATCTGAAAGAGCAAGACAAAAGGGGCTGCAGTATGCATTTGAGGGATATATCCACAACATAATATGCAACCGATTAGAGAATAACGTCGTTAAAATTGAAGCTAAAGCATATAGGTCCCAGCGCAAGCAGCAGCTGCCTCATAGGCTAACCATTGTGGGAAACACACAAATTGAGGAACAGCTATGTTCATGCACAGCAGTAATAAAGTGTACCTATAGTGAACACATGATGACTACTGTTAATGAACTGATTAAGTTCGCATACCAACATTTTCCTTGTAGATCTCCGGCAAGATGTTCCGTCCTTACACCTAATACCGGGAGAGCCGCGATCGGATTGGGGTAGCCTACTCAGGGGAAGGACGTCGATTAACAAAATGCTGAAATACATTTTAAAGTATTTTAGTGAGCCTCCGTATTGGCTTTAATCATCTTATTTTATGTTCAAATA
The DNA here is from genome assembly GCA_029465975.1 of Dallia pectoralis. NCBI lineage: Eukaryota > Metazoa > Chordata > Actinopteri > Esociformes > Umbridae > Dallia > Dallia pectoralis. The sequence goes on along the minus strand of CM055734.1, from coordinate 21,561,527 downwards.
TATGCATTATGAACAAAGAACCGTCATTTTCCAAGCAATGCTGTGCTGAGTTAGTTAGCTAGCTAACATTTGTGTGTTCTTACCTTGGAGCAAACGTAAGTGTTTTTGTTAATCCTGTCGACATTTAGTTGTGAATGGGGCCTCCCACACTGCTTGATCAGCGCTCGGCATTTCTCCCCTTGGGTTTTAGGGTTTTGGAAAGGAAAAAATTCCACCTCCCTGTCCAAACTTAGGATATCGGGTATCAGATGTACATAATCCATAAGCACAATGCGTTGGCATGTTTCCCTTGCTCGAAAGCTTGACAGACCTCCTGCGCCTTGTTACGGTTGCTAAACCATGATTGGCCTGTGGCGGTTTTCGGGCGTGGCTTAGCGAAGGGTCAATTCAATTGTTTGTAACAGCAATGAAAAATGCTGAACTGTTTTGCAGCCGCCGAACACTCCTGTGCTCATTCAGTTAAAATAGAGATCAACTTGACTAAGCAAACAAGAAACAATGTTATGCCGTGTTTTGTCTCTGCTGACAGGTGCGATAGAGCTAGACCTAAACCGGTTTCCCCGTGGCGCAAAAACAGCCAAGCAGTGTTCCATAGGAATGGTCCAGAACGAGGTTGATCTGCCGTGCATTTCCATCTTCAAACAGAAAAGGGTCAAAGGCTGGTGGCCGTTTGTGGCCCGCGACGAGAATGACGAGATGGAACTCACGGTGAGATAGAGGCACAAGCAGACACACGAACTAGCGCACATTACACAGGCAGGCACACGCAGATCCATTGGCTGATCTCATTTTTGTATCATCGTCTCAGGGTAAAGTGGAGGCGGAACTTCATCTGATGTCAGCAGAGGAGGCAGAGAAATGTCCTGTTGGTCTTGGACGTAATGAGCCTGACCCACTGGAGAAACCAAAGTAAGATATGTGCAGTTACCGTACACGTAGAACAAACAATAATAATAACAAAAGTATTTTCTATTTTGATTCTGGCACGTTCACCCTTACACTTTCACTCTGTCACTCAGTCCTCCTTCTGCCATCTTCTCACTCATGCCCATTGTTAATATCTTTCTCTTTTTGCTTCCCTTCCTCCTTTAACCTCCAACCTGCATTGACTTTTCTTTCATCCTTCCATTTCCTCTCTCCCTTCCTTGTCTCCTCCCCCTACTTCTGAAGTCGTCCGGACACCAGTCTGATGTGGTTTGTGAACCCTCTGAAGTCTATTCGATACTTTCTATGGCACAACTACCGCTGGCTGATCCTCAAGACCTTGGGCCTTCTGCTCCTCCTGCTCCTGGTCAGCCTGTTCCTCTACTCCTTCCCTGGCTACCTGGTCAAAAGATGCTGGGGGCCTGAGATCTACCAATGGCCACTGGTAGCCACCCCCCACCTCCCCAGTCCTGCTGTTCTCACCCCTACCGTTCTTTATTCTTCCTTGCTCCATTCTATTTTCCCCCTCCCTCGCTCTCTGTCTTGTTTTTTTCATTCTTTTATTTGTTTTCCTCCTTTTAGGTACTATTTTCCACATCTCAGCTCAGGTCTGTCTTTCAATCTTTGTGTTTCTGCAGATATACAAAGATTGTATCTTGTGCTATTTGCGGCATCTTTTCCTTTAGTACTTGTTTTCTTTTGCTTCCTAGTTCTCCATGTCCACAGTACTGTCTCATCTGCTGATCACTGTGCAATGTTCATTACAGTGTCATTACACTGGTGACTTCGGGTGCATCTTGGGTGGTTACATTTCATGTTGTCAAACGAACATCCCATTACATTGCCACATCTCCACCGTCTTAGGAATTTGTGTGTGCTTGCTGACAGCGTTGGCCTTTGGGAAGTAGAATCGAGCATTGCTCCTTTCCAAAAAGGGTTGTTTAAGTAGAGTACAAAACATTGGTGACAAGTTAGAATGGTCATACATCATACGGCATACTAACTCTCTTGTTTTCTCTCTTTGCCACACCTGTCCTCCCTCCCATTACTTTTCTCCCACTCAACTCACCCACCTGTCTTCCACCTACTCCTCTTTCACAACTGACCCGTAAACCATGTAACACCCTTCCATGCTCTCTTCCCTGTTTTACCCTGACCCCCGCTGTCAATCCTCAACCGTCCCCTCGAAACCCCTTCCCTAGTCGGCCAGACACCACCTTCCTGTGGTTCCTGAGCCCTCTGAAGGCTGTCCGCTACCTGGTGTGTAACCGCTACAAATGGCTCATTATCAAGATCATTGTGGCCCTGCTGCTGCTCATCATGCTTGGGCTCTTCCTCTACAGCATGCCAGGCTACTTGGTCAAGAAGCTGCTAGGGGCCTAAAGGGTCTGCCTGGGGGATGCAAGGACGGGTGGCTAGTCTGGGGATGGCCATGCAGGGAGCAGAAGCAATAGAGTAGGTAAGGGGAAGCAGATGAATGGAAAGACACAACCCCCTGTCCCCGTCACCCCCAGGCCAATCTTTCAGTGTCCCAGCCTTGACCCGCCCCACCACAACTCAATGACTTTCCATCATTGGACTAAAAGTTTAAAAAACGAAGAACCTCACCTTTTTGCTTTACATCAGCTCAATTAAATGTTCCGCATCAGGATGTTAATCTATCATCACAAACTTCATCCCTGCTCTGACCAATAAAACTAGACAATCCAGACCTGATTATCAATGATGTTGCGTTCATCCTGATGTGTTCATTTATTAACGTATATATTTATTTAGGACGTAAGTTATTTGAAACGACATGTTTGCTGGTAAGCTGGTATTTTTTCTTGCATGGACTATTACTGTTGTAGTAATACATTCCTATACTTTTCTGATTTTAAATGGGGGTCACAGAGTTGGTGTGAAAGGTTGGACAAGACCAAAACTAATGTTTGCAGTTCACTAAGGTTCCACTCAAGCTCTTGCAGTTTTTACATATAAGTATTTGAAGTTATATATTATGAGTTTGAAAAATAAATGTCTATTTTCCTAGGGACAAAGAATACAATAATACAATAATATAGGGGGGTAAGCTTTATATAGTTTGGCTTGTAATGGATCTCATAACCCAAGATTTTATTGAACAAAGTTACAATTTTTGTGACCTGGAATGCTATATGGTTGTTATTGTTATTCAGAAAATGTACAGTAGGTTTAGAGACAATAAGCATGCAACTGTATTCTAATGTTTTACAGTGTTTCAGTTTACATGGTCATCAGATGTGGCATGATGTCTTTTCTACTGTAGCTTGATTGTCAATTACTATGTGATTTTGCAAATACAGGCAATTTTGGCCTTTCTTTAAAAATATTTTTCTTTAGCAGGGACAATGAACTACTATTGGTTGTGAACAATCAATTTAGCAACACTGTACAGTGAATACACTTACTTTTTACTGAATACATACTGGCAGCTTTCATTAACACCATAAATAAAACAGGCAATACTGAGAAAATATGCAATTACTTATTAAATGATACAGTAAATTGTAGTACTTGCTACATTTTATCTTATTGAGAACAAAAAATACTGACGTGATATTTCATGTCTTAATTTCGTGTGGATAGTGTGGCTAATGAATATGTAGCAGTAATAACACTGTTTGGGGGAAATGCATTATATGTTAAAATAACTTGGTAGAAATGTAAAGTTAAAATATATTGATTGCTGTAAAGAAGAATCCTTTTTATTAATGAGTATTGAGCAGTGGAAGAATACAATTTTATATATTCAAAAAGTACACTGTGTCATGGTTCACGGGTGTTCCCGTGTGTTCCTGTGTTGTGGTGTGCTTGTTTGTCTCCATCTTGTGGGTGTTCCTAGTGTTTCATCCTGGTACTTTTATTTCCCCTATTACCTTAATTTTCCCGCCCTTTTTCTCACCTGTTGCTGGTTAGTCCTCGTTACGTTTTGTATTTAGTCTTCCCTGTTTTCCTGTGTGTTTGTCGGGTCATTGTTTAAGGTACGTGGGGTTTCTGTTTCATGTCTGTTTGTGTTTTGTTCATTAGTGTCTGTATTTAGTGTGGGTCTTGTCAGTCTGTTGGTGTCGGGGCATTGTTTTAGGTATGTTTCTCTGTTTCTACGTTGCTCGTGCTGTTAACACGTTTATGTTTTCTTGTTTGTTGTTTCGTAGATGTTTTATGTTTACTATTGGATGTAGGGTCAGTTTTGGTTACACTGTAGTTCATGTTCATTGTGTATTAGGTTCTTGTTATCCTGTTCTGTGGTTCCTTGTTTAATTTGTGATTTGTGTGTGTCTTGTTTAAGTTCTCGTTTCTTGTGCCTGTTCCTGCCTGGATGAGAATAAAAACCCTTTGTTGGAAAAGCTTCTCTGCGATTGTGTCTACTCCTTGGGATCTGCATGGCAGACCCTGACAGAATGACCCGACCAGCTATGACACAGCGGAGAAAGAAGAGCTGTCTGTCCACTTACGGACCGTCTCCAGAGTTCCCTGAATGTTTTCGCCGGTGCGCGATCCGGCGCGGACCGCCCCTCCCTCCTCGAACATCCACTCCGCCAGCTATCTGGTTACCGGCGGACTACGCAGCATTGCGTGAGTGGAGAGAGTCACTCCGCAGCGAGGATGAGGAGTATCTGGAGGGGGAGTACGGCTGGGAGCCCTATGGTGCTGAGGACTCCGAGTCTGAGGACGAGTCCGAGGAGGAGGAGTACATGGAGGGGAGGTTTCGCTGGGATCCTTTCACCCTCCAGCTGATTCCTGTCTCACCTTCCTCGTTTCTGCCCTCCACATCACCACCCCTGAGAGCTGCTCGGCAGCACGAGATGGCTGCCGCCCCGCAGCTCACGATGGCTGCCGCCCCGCAGCATAAGATGGCTGCCGCCCCGCAGCACAAGATGGCTGCCGCCCCGCAGCACAAGATGGCTGCCGCCCCGCAGCACAAGATGGCTGCCGCCCCGCAGCACAAGATGGCTGCCGCCCCGCAGCACAAGATGGCTGCCGCCCCGCAGCACAAGATGGCTGCCGCCCCGCAGCACGAGATGGCTGCCGCCCCGCAGCACGAGATGGCTGCCGCCCCGCAGCACGAGATGGCTGCCGCCCCGCAGCACGAGATGGCTGCCGCCCCGCAGCACGAGATGGCTGCCGCCCCGCAGCACGAGATGGCTGCCGCCCCGCAGCACGAGATGGCTGCCGCCCCGCAGCACGAGATGGCTGCCGCCCCGCAGCACGAGATGGCTGCCGCCCCGCAGCACGAGATGGCTGCCGCCCCGCAGCTCAAGATGACTGCCGCCCCGCAGCTCAAGATGGCTGCCGCCCCGCAGCACAAGATGGCTGACCAGGCTCAAGCGGCGAAAAGGACAGGGGAGGTCTCACTGCTGGACAGTGGTGAGGACCTTGAGTTTTCAGACGAGGAGGACATTGATGATGGCCCTCCTCCTTTGGAAGACGCCGGAGGTGGAAGGAAGAAGCTACTGCCTGAGCCTGTTCCCGTTTCCGTGCCAGAGCCTGTTCCCGACCCCGTGTCCTTGCCTGAGCCTGTCCCCGTGCCCTTGCCTGAGCCTGTCCCAGTGCCCTTGCCTGAGCCTGTCCCCGTGCCCTTGCCTGAGCCTGTCCCAGTTTCCCAACCCGAGCCTGTCCCAGTTTCCCTGCCTGTCCCAGTCCCAGTTTCCCTGCCTGTCCCAGTCCCAGTTTCCCTGCCTGTCCCAGTCCCAGTTTCCCTGCCGGTGCCAGTACCCGTTTCCTTGCCTGAGCCAGCCCCCGTGTCCGTCCCAGAGTCTGTCCCCGTGGCGGTCCCGGTCCCCGAGCTCACTCCAGCCCCGAGCTCACTCCAGCCCCCGAGCTCACTCCAGCCCCCGAGCTCACTCCAGCCCCGAGCTCACTCCAGCCCCAGAGCTCACTCCAGCCCCGAGCTCACTCCAGCCCCAGAGCTCACTCCAGCCCCAGAGCTCACTCCAGCCCCAGAGCTCACTCCAGCCCCGAGCTCACTCCAGCCCCCGAGCTCACTCCAGCCCCGAGCTCACTCCAGCCCCAGAGCTCACTCCAGCCCCCGAGCTCACTCCAGCCCCAGAGCTCACTCCAGCCCCAGAGCTCACTCCAGCCCCAGAGCTCACTCCAGCCCCAGAGCTCACTCCAGCCCCAGAGCTCACTCCAGCCCCAGAGCTCACTCCAGACCCCGAGCTCACTCCAGACCCCGAGCTCACTTCAGACCCCTTGTCGGAGTCTGTCCCCCTGCCTGACTCCAGTCCTGTCCCCCTGCCTGACTCCAGTCCTGTCCCCCTGCCTGACTCCAGTCCTGTCCCCCTGCCTGACTCCAGTCCTGTCCCCCTGCCTGACTCCAGTCCTGTCCCCCTGCCTGACTCCAGTCCTGTCCCCCTGCCTGACTCCAGTCCTGTCCCCCTGCCTGACCCCAGTCCTGTCCCCCTGCCTGACCCCAGTCGGGTCCCCCGTCCTGTTCTCGAGCCCCGTCCTATGCCCGAGGCCGTCATCCTGGCCGGGACAGTTCCCGGGCCAAGGACTGTTGCCGGGCCAAAACCAGTTCCGGCACGGCCACCTGAACTGTGTCCTCCGGCACGGCCACCTGAACCGTGTCCTCCGGCACGGCCACCTGAACCGTGTCCTCCGGCACGGCCTCCTGACCCGTCTCCTCCGGCACGGCCTCCTGACCCGTCTCCTCCGGCACGGCCTCCTGACCCGTCTCCTCCGGCACTGCCTCCTGACCCGTCTCCTCCGGCACTGCCTCCTGACCCGTCTCCTCCGGCACTGCCTCCTGACCCGTCTCCTCCGGCACTGCCTCCTGACCCGTCTCCTCCGGCACTGCCTCCTGACCCGTCTCCTCCGGCACTGCCTCCTGACCCGTCTCCTCCGGCACTGCCTCCTGACCCGTCTCCTCCGGCACTGCCTCCTGACCCGTCTCCTCCGGCACTGCCTCCTGACCCGTCCCCGCCTGTCCGGCCTCCAGACCCGTCCCCGCCTGTCCGGCCTCCAGACCTGCACCCTCCTGTCCGGCCTCCAGACCTGCACCCTCCTGTCCGGCCTCCAGACCTGCACCCTCCTGATCTGCCTTCTGACCTGCATCCTCCGGGTCGACCTCCAGATCTGCTCCCGCCGGGTAGACCTCCTGACCCGTTCCCGTCGGGTAGACCACCTGATCCGCCGTCCTTGCCTGTCCGGTCGCCCGAGCTGTCCTTGCCTGTCCGGCCTCCTGACCCTCATCCGTCCTTCCGGACCTCTGCTCCGCCTACGCCTGTCCGGCCTCCTGACCCGCATCCGCCCGTCCTGTCCTCTGGCCCGCCTCAGCCGTTACGGCCTCCTGACCCGCATCCGCCCGGCCGGGTCTCTGCTCCGCCCTCTCCGGTCCGGCCTCCTGACTCTGTGTATTGCTGGCACTGTCCTCTTGCCCCCTGAGAAACTGGACTATTCCCTGGACTCTGTCCCTGTTCCAGGTTTTTTTTTTTTTTTTGGTTCTCGCCTCCATCCCTCCCCACCTCCTCTGCCGCCTCCCCGCTGCAGTTCGTAGTCGGGGTTTTAGTTTATTTTTTGGCGCTTCTGGAGCCGCGCCTTGAGGGGGGGGTACTGTCATGGTTCACGGGTGTTCCCGTGTGTTCCTGTGTTGTGGTGTGCTTGTTTGTCTCCATCTTGTGGGTGTTCCTAGTGTTTCATCCTGGTACTTTTATTTCCCCTATTACCTTAATTTTCCCGCCCTTTTTCTCACCTGTTGCTGGTTAGTCCTCGTTACGTTTTGTATTTAGTCTTCCCTGTTTTCCTGTGTGTTTGTCGGGTCATTGTTTAAGGTACGTGGGGTTTCTGTTTCATGTCTGTTTGTGTTTTGTTCATTAGTGTCTGTATTTAGTGTGGGTCTTGTCAGTCTGTTGGTGTCGGGGCATTGTTTTAGGTATGTTTCTCTGTTTCTACGTTGCTCGTGCTGTTAACACGTTTATGTTTTCTTGTTTGTTGTTTCGTAGATGTTTTATGTTTACTATTGGATGTAGGGTCAGTTTTGGTTACACTGTAGTTCATGTTCATTGTGTATTAGGTTCTTGTTATCCTGTTCTGTGGTTCCTTGTTTAATTTGTGATTTGTGTGTGTCTTGTTTAAGTTCTCGTTTCTTGTGCCTGTTCCTGCCTGGATGAGAATAAAAACCCTTTGTTGGAAAAGCTTCTCTGCGATTGTGTCTACTCCTTGGGATCTGCATGGCAGACCCTGACACACTGCTCAAAAAAATAAAGGGAACACAATGGTAACTTCAAGTCAATCGCACTTCTGTGAAATCAAACTGTCCACTTAGGAAGCAACACTGATTGACAATCAATTTCACATGCTGTTCTGCAAATGAAATAGACAACAGGTGGAAATTATAGGCAATTAGCAAGACACCCTAATAAAAGAAAAAAGAAAAGTTCTGCAGGTGGTGACCACAGACCACTTCTCGGTTCCTATGCTTCCTGACTTATGTTTTGGTCACTTTTGAACTGATGTTTTGGTCACTTTTGAATGCTGGCGGTGCTTTCACTCTAGTGGTAACATGAGTCGAAATCTACAACCCACACAAGTGGCTCAGGTAGTGCAGCTCATCCAGGATGGCACATCAATGCGAGCTTTGGCAAGAAGGTTTGCTGTGTCTGTCAGCGTAGTGTCCAGAGCATGGATGCGCTACCAGGACAGGCCAGTACATTAGGAGACGCGGAGGAGGCCGTAGGAGGGCAACAACCAAGCAGGGCAACAACCAAATGTGCATGATCAGAAACAGACTCCATGAGGGTGGTATGAGAACCCGACATCCACAGGTCATCCTTATACGACATCCTTACAGCCCAACACCATGCAGGAGGTTTGGTATTTGCCAGAGAACACCAAGATTGGCAAATTTAGCACAGGCGCCCTATGCTCTTCACAGATGAAAGCAGGTTCACATTGAGCATATGTGACAGAGTCTGGAGACACCGTGGAGAACGCTCTGCTGCCTGCAACATCCTCCAGGATGACCGGTTTGGCGGTGGGTTAGTAATGGTGTGGGGTGGCATTTCTTTGGGAGGCCGCACAGCCCTCCATGTGCTCGCCAGAGGTAGCCTGACAGAATAAGAGTTTACAGCTACAAATAAACTCCTCTCCATGGCACTCTCAGCCTTTATCGGGAACGGCTGAACCAATCAGGAACGCCCACACATACCACACGACCCTGCTGAGAACCAATCAATGGCCTGTTTAACCATTCCTTTGTCCGCTAGCCCCTCACAAACTACTACCGGTCAAATAACTGACTAACTTTAAAGTTTAAACATATGATATAAATGCATACATATAGTGTATTAATACTTTATAAAATGGTAATGAGGTAAACAGATTAATAATGCAACAGTGTAATTAGGTAGATGTAAGCAACCTGAAATCTACCACACCATTAGGTACCGAGATGAGATCCTTAGACCCCTTGTGAGATCATATGCTAGTGCGGTTGGCCCTGGGTTCCTGCTATTGCAAGACAATGCTAGACCTCATGTGGCTGGAGTGTGTCAGCAGTTGGAGGCATTGATGCTATGTACTGGCCCGCCCGTTCCCCAGACCTGACTCCAATCTGGGACATCATGTCTCGCTCCATCCACCAACGCCACGTTGCACCACAGACTGTCCAGGAGTTGGCAAATGCTTTAGTCCAGGTCTGGGAGGAAATCCCTCAGGAGATCATCCACCACCTAATCAGGAGCATGCCCAGGCATTGTCAGGAGGTCATACAGGCATGTGGAGGCCTCACACTACTGTGTGTTATTTTAGTGTTCCCTTTATTTCTTTGAGCAGTGTAACATTCCTGGTTGTGCAGCACTGGTTATTACAATTTGCATTAAATTTGGCCAGACATAATTTAATTGGGTTAAATTCCAATAACATCTTATTAATATGTGTTCTTTCAAACCAGGACAATTTGTATGAGTTGTAAACATTGTGGTAATGAAATAAATAAATACCCTTAATAATAAATACCCTTAATTTTTTACCAATTTAATGGGACCATTGTGATGGTTGAGATTCAATGTCAAACACTTATGTTTACCACTGTCACTAAATACTTTAAAAAACAGGATGTATAATTTAGTTTTTAAGTGATAAAGATTCTTTAAAAATAAATTAAAAAATAGCAAATAGCTAATGCATATCACATGTTTATGTAATCCTATATTACTCTAAATCCAGCCATTTACAGTCATTTTTTTATGACACGGGACTCACATATGCACATAGATGAATTGCTACACATTTTTTACAGCTCCATTGTTACAAGCAGTCAAAGAATCAAGAATGCATTTAATTCATGAAAAGTGAAAATTAAAATGTACTCAAAATGCCTGTATAGTTGTAAATTTGCCCACTTGAGTTGTTTGTAAATGCACCTTATAGCACAGTAGAAGTATGGTCATAGGGATGAGGGGCTTCTCTTGAATTTGTCTGATCAGAATACAAACATCATATATTAATTTAAGCAAGTTTTACACAGCAGATAAAAATCGAATTATCTTCTTTTATTAAATAAAATAATATTTTAATTACTACTGCATGGACATGAAAATACGATTATGTAAAACTTATTTTCATGTCCATGCAATATAAAATAAAATAATATTTAAAAAAATTAATTACTACTGCATGGACATGAAAATACGTTTAACATAATCGAAAACGTACTTGAGGTAACAGATGCTGACCCTGCCGAGCCATGGCTTTTCTACTCTTTGCAAGGAGTAACGATTGGTTGAAGTTCAAAGGGCCACGCTAGATAGCTATCCGTTCATTGGTCAGAATACGTTTGGGGTTTCTGTTTGGAAACGCAGTGAAACGTTTGGGCACAGACTGATTTACAAGGAAGAAAAACCTTTGTCACAGTTGCTAGTGGAATTTTAGTGACAAAACTCTGCGCGTTGTTTTTTTGTACAAAACCTATTACACGAAAGAAAAATGTTTGTGCAAAACTAGTTTCAAAAGAAAAAAACGAATTACAACAAAGAAAAACTTTTTACAAAACTAGTTTCAAAAGAAAAAAACGAATTACAAGAAAGAACCTATGAACAAAACTAGTTTCAAAAGAAAAAAACGAATTACAAGAAAAAAAACTTTTGTCGCTGTTTTACCTTCTTCATACAGAGTGTTCCCTCTGGTTTGCCAGTGTTTGACAAGTATGGCATCATTTGTGTTGCAATCATTTTAGTGATACCATGTTGACTAAATACAAACCAATAACAAAATATTAAATTTTTTGCACTTTTTACATTCAACTTTTCCCTGTTTGTATGATAAAGATCATATTTGGATCTTCCTTTTGAAAAGTGTGCAGTATGTATTTTAGTTTGTTTAACGATGATTATAAATTAATTCATTTAAATACAAATATGTCAAAATGTTAGCTTTCTATCCAGGTACAATGTACTACAGTGTGTCATTGTTGGTTTTCATTCTAAGGCATAGTATACTGTATATTTTCTAAGGGGAGGGTGTTTTTCTGTCTATGTGCATGCATGCTTTAGCTGTGTGTATGTCTCCCACTGCAGCCGTCCGAACACCAGTCTGTCCTGGTTGCTGAGCCCAGTGCGTGTGGTGTGTATCCTGGCTTGGAGGCATTATAAGATACATTGTATTCTGCTGCTGTGGGCTGTCCTGACAATATTGTTCCTGGGTCTGCTTTTCTTCTCCGTGCCTTCTGCCCTCAGCAACAAGATCTTCAACCTCGCTGGCTGAACAGAGTTAACAAAAACACAGTTTAAATATAAAAATACTTTCAGATATGAAAGAGAAAGAAACGCTGATCACTGATAAGATAGAAAAATTATATGTTCTAAACATACTTTTTCAGTATTTTGGCATAATTAAACTGTTTGGATTGTGCCTTCTGCAGACCCGGCCTCTATCTCAAAACTTTGTTGTAGCCCTGAACTTGCTCACCTAAATCAAGAAGACATGGGCTTGATAATTAGTTAAAACTTTGATTCAGGTGTGCTAGCTCTAGGGTACAAGACATCTAATACATAAATTGACAATGGGCCTCCAGAAGAGGTTTGACAACCACTCGGTTAATAAGGAAATAATCTGTCATATGACTAATGAAAGGGCCACTAGTTTCTGTTTTTGTCATTAACTGGACAAAATCAGAACATGACATAATTGTAACGTGTGGTGATTGTTGGGTACTGCACCGTCTGGTTTCGGGTGTTCCACTTCCTGTTTCTTAGTTCACAGCTGGGTGTAATGTTGTAATTAGTTCGGGGTATAAAGGTTTTCCAGGAAGTCACCTCGGTGCTTATCATTGTTTGTTCTACGTCACGTTGGGTTAGAGGTGAGTGTAAGGTTACACGGTTATACTGTTTTTGTTGTTATTGAGAGGGTTTGATTAAAGTCGCTATATGCGCATCTTTTATACAGTATTGTGTTTTCGCCATTTCGGTTTGTTTTGTGTTTGGATTGCGCAATAAACCTTATTTGAACGGTTCCCATGACTCTGCAATGGCTTTCACCGCACTACGCCACTCCATTCGTGACAATAATCACTATTTGAAGTGCAATGATTTCATTACATTTCAGTCAACATTATCAATTATTTCAGTCACAATAAATATTGTTTTGCATGTTTTACTGAGGGTAAGTAAAACAATGGAGATTTTCTTATTCAGAGCATCAGTTTATTTACCTTCAGTACCTTAAGTAAACTAGCTGAAACAGCCTAACAACCCAGTTATCAGACGTGCAATTTAATCACCAAGTAGCTATCATCAAAGTCAGGGATAAACGTGCAACTCATTTGTGACAATCGTTCTGGCTACACCACAGCTAATGTGCAAAAAAACTTTCCTAGGTCCTGACAGGCAAATCTGACAGTTAGTTAAATATGCTGTAAGTAGGTTTGGCCAATTATTGTGGTTTCTCACATTTAGTTTTAACTTTTACATTTAACATTTATATTTAGCATTTACATTTATATTTAACATGGACATTTAAAAAAAATCATTTTGCATTTACGTTTAGATTTAACATTTATGTTTATCATATGACATTTGCATTAGCTAAAATATTTACATTTAGCAATAACATTTAACATTGCCATGTATATTTAACATTTATATTTAACACTTATTAATACAAAATCATCTCATCTTCAACCGCTTATCCGGGGTCGGGTCGCGGGGGTAGCAGCTCTAGCAGGGGACCCCAAACTTCCCTTTCCCGGGCAACATTAACCAGCTCTGACTGGGGAATCCCGAGGCGTTCCCAGGCCAGTGTGGAGATATAATCTCTCCACCTAGTCCTGGGTCTTCCCCGAGGTCTCCTCCCAGCTGGACGTGCCTGGAACACCTCTCTAGGGAGGCGCCCAGGTGGCATTCGTACTAAATGCCCGAACCACCTCAACTGGCTCCTTTCTACGCAAAGGAGCAGCGGCTCTACTCCGAGTATCTCTCGGATGACTGAGCTTCTCACCCTATCCCTAAGGGAGAGGCCAGCCACCTTTCTGAGAAAACCCATTTCGGCCGCTTGTACCCGCGATCTCGTTCTTTCGGTCATTTTTTATAATTTTGCATTACTGCAGAACATTATTCTTGGAAAAGATATTTCATGAATTTCCATGAATTCCTCTTTAACACTAGGCGCGCCAGAGCCTTTTTCACCCCCTTAAGCGCCAGACACCCGTGTTCACTGGAGGCATACCAATCATCCCAATTAGCACCCACATTCTCCTCTGCAGCATCTCCAGCCATTCACTGCCTAACATCAACAGCCATTCATCAACAGAATCAGATTATCTACTGTGTTATCATCCTAAATGAAATTAATTACGATGAATTATGAAGTAAAACATTTTACAAAAATAGTATGTGTTTATTATACAAAAATAAAACAATGATTTTCAAATGCACAGGCTATGGCATTTCAATTTCGTTTAGACTCTAAAAATCTAATAAATTAAAATCCATCAAACTGTAATTCTAAACAGATCGGGCTAATACACTTTTGTACACTTTGATGTAGTAAATGCTAAAATTGTTTATATCAACAAATGTATATAGACAAATTGCAACACAGACTCTTGAAATAAAAACATTACACTGTGTAGCCGGTCGTACCGAGTGGTTTGAGGGGGACGCTGCCCCTAGCACATAAAAGGAGGGGGGAACTAAGTTACGGTTAAGCTTTTGCTCCCGGGAGGAAGAAACACTGGGTGGTACGACTACGAGTCGGTGTTTGTTGACATCCAGCAAACGTATGGTAAGCTAAGGCGTTGGTTGTAGGTTGGGGATTACTGTGGCTGGTTGATAAAGTGTTGTCTGACTGACGCGCATATAGTGTTGTCAGTGTCCGGGAAGCTGTGCTCGGTCCAGGGGTTTTGCTATTGGGTATAGCGCGGAAGGTACGTGATTTTAATGGTTAATCTAATGTAGTGGTTTTAAAGATGTATGTCTAATAAAATGTATTGTTGGTTTTCAGCGAACTGGGAATAGCCATCGCTGCTCTCACTTTGAGGTTAATTTCTCTGTTACTACAACGGTTATTCTGTGCTAGGTATTGTCTAGTCCACCCGGGCCGGTGGGCGGTAACGCGAACAAATGATCTGGGGTTGTCCTAGCGGGTGGACTAGTTTATTTTTCATTTACTTTGTTTGTTTGTATTTTGTTTCTGTCACCACTTCCCAATGGATCGTCTGATGGCGGCACCCGAGCATGTGACAGGCGAGTAGAGGACGAAGGGGAGTCATAGTCGTGTGGTTCAATCATTAATAACTGTTTGTAGTGTCCTAATTCTGTTATGCATCTGCTATTGCCTACTAGTCCCTCCCACCTGTTCTGGGGTTGTTTTGATTGCAGTGCTCACAGTTTTGGAGTGCAGTGCTAACATTCACCTCGTCCAGTCCCTGCTCTACTGTGCGCTCTGAGGTGCCGTACGTTCAGTCCATCTAATCGGGGTGTATCATGTCTATGAACAAATAAACCTGGGCACTATTGAGACGTGTGAATGTCGTTTATTTGGCAGACCTGTTCGATCTTGTCCCGATTGTGACAATTGTATAATTTGATTGTCTTAGTGGTAAAATGTATTACAGTAATTCCACTCCAGTTACTAAGGCAATGTAGACAATGAAACAGGTTTTTTAGAAAAGTTTGTATTGGCCACGGTCAGCTATTCTGCTGTTACCCGTGCAATAAACTAATCTATTTATTCTTCCCGTCCACAGTCGACACACAGCTTTAGGGATTTGTGTGAGCAGGACATGCAAACAGTGCTCATGCGGACTTGAAACTGTATTTTTTATTTGCCAATTTGTTGAGCTTGGTTTGCCATTGCAAACTAAATAGTTAGTCCATGTTGTAAATGTGATTATTGTCTAAAATGCCAATAATGGTTAAGATTATATACCATCCCCAGCCTTTCATAATACAATGTTTAGACCGCCCACTATTATTCATCATTAGACAAGTGTTCCAATTCAATCACATTGATCATTCTTCACAACAATTAATACACATGCCTAGGTGTGTATGGATTTATCGCCCATTTGTGGTAAGACTATTGATAATTAGAAACCTATTTTTATTAGTGTTCCTCCGTCAGGAGGAAACCTATTGTTATTGTTAGTATACTTATTAGGGTTCCTCCTTCAAGAGGAAACCTATTGTTATTGTTAGTATTCTTATTATTATTAGGGTTCCTCCGTCAGAAGAAAACCTTTTGTTATTAGGGGTCCTCGACAGAGGAACCCTATTGTTATTGTGAGAATTATTAGGAGTCCTCGACACAGGAACCCTATTGTTATTGTGAGAATTATTAGGGAGGAGGAACCCTATTGTTATTGTGAGAATTATTATTATTCTTGGGACAAAAATCGGCCTATAACTCAAAAAGTACATGGTAACGTTTTCCCTAAATTTGACCATGTCTTCTATAGCCCCTGACACACTACCCTACTGACCTCTGCCCCAGTTCGACCACCAGGGGCGCTACAGTACACGCCCTAAAATAATTATTTCACAATGATGCCATTTCCACCCTGTTTGACTTAGAATGCTGCAAATTTTTGTACATTCCTCATGAGGAACAAAAAAGCCTCAAGAACCCATAAAGTCCGCCATGATGGATTTTTCCCCATTAGGGAAATTTCCCAAAACATACATAAATGATCTTCTATTCGCCCGTCACTCCAATTGACTAGCCACTTGACAATGATGTGTGGGATGACTGTCTGTCTATAGGGTCTTAAGGAATAAGACATTTGTTGGAAGATGGCCGACAAAATGGCCAACAAGTGAAACAATGCACAAATATTAACTATAAATCAGCCGTCACTCCGATTGACTAGCCACTTTACAATCATGTGTGGGATGACTGTCTGTCTATAGGGTCTTCAGGAATAAGACATTTGTTGCAAGAAAGGGGCGTGTCTATGTACATTTTCATATTGCCTAATTTCTGTGTGTTCGGGATCAGCCCCGCTGCTTCATATGTTAAAAATGGATGCCCTTTGGCGTACATGCCTTACTTCCCATGATGAACAAAAAAGCCTCTGGGACACATAAGATTTGCCATAATGGAATGTCTTGTACCGTGCAGATATGGGAAAATGTACACAACACAATTTCTCCCAAACCGCTGGTCCAATTCACTTGCTTTTTGGCCGGGTATGTGTAAAATTACTGTTTTTCAATTGTATATCAAGGAAAAACTAATATATTACAAAATGGCTGAAAGGGGCGTTTTTAAGTAAATAAACATATTGACTTAATATATATTAGTCTATTAAATAATTGTAATTTTGACTGATGGTCTTTCTGACTTGACATGATTCAAGATGGCATCACTCAGTAGTACCTTAAAAGGTTTCACTTTGATTTGTGAAAAAATTACTGAGTAAGAGCTTGATAAAACTGAATCAATTGGACCCAAAATAAAACAAAGTGTCAAATATTAACGATAATGGCTCTTTGTATTTTGAATTGCAGGTTTAATTTAATCGAATGTTGGCTTGACATGGGTCAAAATATTGTCATTCAACTTGAAATAAAGCAAAATGAATACTTCGGAACTTATGTTACTGCAGGATTAGCCTCATTCCAGTCAACTGTCAAGCTCTGTTCTCCCAGCATGCATTGCGGTGGAATAATGGTTTATTTAGGTGAAATGCTGTTCTACCAGACATTTATTGTGTTCACCAGGTCATTTTTTTCTGTCTATTTTGTTAGGTGTATATTATTTAAGACATTTCTTTCATCATGGGCAGTTTAAAAAAAATTGGGTTGCCACCGTGAGGTGGAAGACTGATGGTTTAACTGGCTTTGCTTAGCCGTTCATTAGCTTAGTTATTGGGCGGCCCTGTAGCAGAGGTCCACTCTGCTTTGGGCTGCTGGGTGTCTGTCCATATCAGTGCACACTGTACTGTAACATGCCTCTATGACCTGTTACGTTCGCCATGATGGATTGGACTGAACAGTCCACATATGAGATAATGTACGAAACGCTACTCCTCTTGAACCAATGCCCTGATTCACTTGGTTGTTGGCATGACAAGTGTGTAATTATTTAATTGACTTGATTCCTGGCTTGACAGTTGTCAATTATTGTCATTCAACTTGAATTAAAGCAATATTAATACAGAAAATTCACTTGTAAGCATGATTACAATGCCAAGTGTTGTTTGTGAAGCGTTCCAGCCAGCCAGTCTTTTTGAGAAATAGAAAGATTAGCATCATTGCTATAGTTCGTGAAGCGTTCAGTCATTTGCATTGAAGTCACTTGTTGGCAAAGGTTAGCTTTTCGCTAGCATGGTTGCTCTCGTGACCCAGAATGCATTGCGGCCCACGAGTAGATTTATTTGGGAGAAATGCTGTTTAACCAGGGCATTTTTTCGGTCTATTTTATTACGTTTATATATTTTAAGACACGTGTTTAATTCTGGGCAGTTTTTGGGTTGCAACCGTGAGTGGGAAGACTGACGGTTTAAATGGCTTGCTGAGCCGTTTAGTTGCTTAGTTGTCAGAGGTGCTCTGTAGCAGAGCTACACAATCTGACCTAATGCATTTGCTTTGGGCTGGCTGGGCCTGTGCCCTTGTTAATGCAGACAGTGTTAATACCTTAATTCTTTAGACAATGTGGATGCATTTGGAAATGTGCAACTTGTCAATTTGGCCATGCAAAATAGCCGTTCTATATCCTATAAAGTTTACTCTTTGCCTCTGCATTGGGCTGATTGTGCTTGTGTCCTTACATTGCTAAAATCTTCACAAATCATTTTCTTTCGAAGAAGGAGAAAACCTATTGTTTTTGCACTGTTTTTATTAGCTTACCAGACATATTCACTTCATTGTCACACTATTCGACATCCTTCTAAAAGAAACCATTTCAATCACGTTTTAATCATTTAACAGATGCTCTTATCCAAATCAAACTACATTTAGAACTCGAAAAAGTTCCTTGCCCAAAGATCCAACAGACATTTGTCTTAATAGGGAATTAAAGCAGAAACCTTCAAATTATGTCACTCCATAACCACTGAAACATTGACCTGCATAAGAGTATACATGGGCCTCATACAAACTGTTAGGCCTTGCCATACTTAGACAAACAAAGACACTACTATATCCCACTCTGTCCACGCCAAAACACAATGCGACATTTCTGGCTATAGCACCCTTTTTTAATTCAACTGATATCACTTGCCTTTCTGATATACAACATATTCTGTTTACAACTATTAGTAGACTGATTACATAGTGATATTCACAACTAAGTAATTCATTTCAAAATCACTGAAGCCAATCATTAGCTTCAACCATGTACCACAATTGCTTTGAATACCTGCCATGGACTAAGTATCCAAGAAAAATGAGGATGATAGTTCAACTTCAGAATTGTGTCCAGATTAGCATAAACTACCTGATAACTTGGTACGTTCATTTGAACTGTATCTTACTACCCAGAAAAGGGCATGCAAGTTTATTTGCTCATAGGTCGCACTATAATAAAGCATTGAACAAAATGTCACTGTAGCCACCCTGAGTGATGTAGAACCACAGAGTTAGAGTAAACACTGATAGGATGTAAGATTATACTCACCTGTCTAATATTTTGTGTACTCTACTTCAGCCATCGAAGTTACCTTAAAGGTCAAGGCATTGACAGGTTTCCTTGCATTTTTTCTCTAATTGACGCCATTTCAACACGGATAGACCATGAAAAACCAAAAAATGTTCTTATGCCTCATTGCTCATCCCTTACTTCCCAATAGGAGGACCCCGCCCCATTTCTGCTTGCAACTATATTTATTATTATTATTATTCTTGGGACAAAAATCGGCCATAACTCAAAAAGTACATGGTAACTTTTTCCCTAAATTTGACCATGTCTTCTATAGCCCCTGACACACTACCCTACTGACCTCTGCCCCAGTTCGACCACCAGGGGCGCTACAGTACACGCCCTAAAATAATTATTTCACAATGATGCCATTTCCACCCTGTTTGACTTAGAATGCTGCAAATTTTTGTACATTCCTCATGAGGAACAAAAAAGCCTCAAGAACCCATAAAGTCCGCCATGATGGATTTTTCCCCATTAGGAAATTTCCCAAAACATACAAAAATGATCTTCTATTCGCCCGTCACTCCAATTGACTAGCCACTTGACAATGATGTGTGGGATGACTGTCTGTCTATAGGGTCTTCAGGAATAAGACATTCGTTGCAAGATGGCCGAGAAAATGGCCAACAAGTGAAAAACTTTGTGTGACGCACAATTACTGTGCGGCTCTTTATATAAAAACATAGACTTATGGATATATTGTCTCAGTACAAATGAAGAGGACATCCCCATGAACTAAACTGTTAATGCCCGAGTCTGTCGGTGAAAACACAACCAAATGACAGGTTGCTGAAATTTGACAGTTTTTGCTACAAGCTAACCGCTAATGCAATCACACGCACAAAAATTAACTATAAATCAGCCGTCACTCCAATTGACTAGCCACGTTACAATCATGTGTGGGATGACTGTCTGTCTATAGGGTCTTAAGGAATAAGACATTTGTTGGAAGATGGCCGACAAAATGGCCAACAAGTGAAACAATGCACAAATATTAACTATAAATCAGCCGTCACTCCGATTGACTAGCCACTTTACAATCATGTGTGGGATGACTGTCTGTCTATAGGGTCTTCAGGAATAAGACATTTGTTGCAAGAAAGGGGCGTGTCTATGTACATTTTCATATTGCCTAATTTCTGTGTGTTCGGGATCAGCCCCGCTGCTTCATATGTTAAAAATGGATGCCCTTTGGCGTACATGCCTTACTTCCCATGATGAACAAAAAAGCCTCTGGGACACATAAGATTTGCCATAATGGAATGTCTTGTACCGTGCAGATATGGGAAAATGTACACAACACAATTTCTCCCAAACCGCTGGTCCAATTCACTTGCTTTTTGGCCGGGTATGTGTAAAATTACTGTTTTTCAATTGTATATCAAGGAAAAACTAATATATTACAAAATGGCTGAAAGGGGCGTTTTTAAGTAAATAAACATATTGACTTAATATATATTAGTCTATTAAATAATTGTAATTTTGACTGATGGTCTTTCTGACTTGACATGATTCAAGATGGCATCACTCAGTAGTACCTTAAAAAGGTTTCACTTTGATTTGTGAAAAAATTACTGAGTAAGAGCTTGATAAAACTGAATCAATTGGACCCAAAATAAAACAAAGTGTCAAATATTAACGATAATGGCTCTTTGTATTTTGAATTGCAGGTTTAATTTAATCGAATGTTGGCTTGACATGGGTCAAAATATTGTCATTCAACTTGAAATAAAGCAAAATGAATACTTCGGAACTTATGTTACTGCAGGATTAGCCTCATTCCAGTCAACTGTCAAGCTCTGTTCTCCCAGCATGCATTGCGGTGGAATAATGGTTTATTTAGGTGAAATGCTGTTCTACCAGACATTTATTGTGTTCACCAGGTCATTTTTTTCTGTCTATTTTGTTAGGTGTATATTATTTAAGACATTTCTTTCATCATGGGCAGTTTAAAAAAAATTGGGTTGCCACCGTGAGGTGGAAGACTGATGGTTTAACTGGCTTTGCTTAGCCGTTCATTAGCTTAGTTATTGGGCGGCCCTGTAGCAGAGGTCCACTCTGCTTTGGGCTGCTGGGTGTCTGTCCATATCAGTGCACACTGTACTGTAACATGCCTCTATGACCTGTTACGTTCGCCATGATGGATTGGACTGAACAGTCCACATATGAGATAATGTACGAAACGCTACTCCTCTTGAACCAATGCCCTGATTCACTTGGTTGTTGGCATGACAAGTGTGTAATTATTTAATTGACTTGATTCCTGGCTTGACAGTTGTCAATTATTGTCATTCAACTTGAATTAAAGCAATATTAATACAGAAAATTCACTTGTAAGCATGATTACAATGCCAAGTGTTGTTTGTGAAGCGTTCCAGCCAGCCAGTCTTTTTGAGAAATAGAAAGATTAGCATCATTGCTATAGTTCGTGAAGCGTTCCAGTCATTTGCATTGAAGTCACTTGTTGGCAAAGGTTAGCTTTTCGCTAGCATGGTTGCTCTCGTGACCCAGAATGCATTGCGGCCCACGAGTAGATTTATTTGGGAGAAATGCTGTTTAACCAGGGCATTTTTTCGGTCTATTTTATTACGTTTATATATTTTAAGACACGTGTTTAATTCTGGGCAGTTTTTGGGTTGCAACCGTGAGTGGGAAGACTGACGGTTTAAATGGCTTGCTGAGCCGTTTAGTTGCTTAGTTGTCAGAGGTGCTCTGTAGCAGAGCTACACAATCTGACCTAATGCATTTGCTTTGGGCTGGCTGGGCCTGTGCCCTTGTTAATGCAGACAGTGTTAATACCTTAATTCTTTAGACAATGTGGATGCATTTGGAAATGTGCAACTTGTCAATTTGGCCATGCAAAATAGCCGTTCTATATCCTATAAAGTTTACTCTTTGCCTCTGCATTGGGCTGATTGTGCTTGTGTCCTTACATTGCTAAAATCTTCACAAATCATTTTCTTTCGAAGAAGGAGAAAACC
Organism: Dallia pectoralis; assembly: GCA_029465975.1. Lineage (NCBI taxonomy): Eukaryota > Metazoa > Chordata > Actinopteri > Esociformes > Umbridae > Dallia > Dallia pectoralis. The sequence goes on along the minus strand of CM055734.1, from coordinate 21,539,523 downwards.
TATTGTTTTTGCACTGTTTTTATTAGCTTACCAGACATATTCACTTCATTGTCACACTATTCGACATCCTTCTAAAAGAAACCATTTCAATCACGTTTTAATCATTTAACAGATGCTCTTATCCAAATCAAACTACATTTAGAACTCGAAAAAGTTCCTTGCCCAAAGATCCAACAGACATTTGTCTTAATAGGGAATTAAAGCAGAAACCTTCAAATTATGTCACTCCATAACCACTGAAACATTGACCTGCATAAGAGTATACATGGGCCTCATACAAACTGTTAGGCCTTGCCATACTTAGACAAACAAAGACACTACTATATCCCACTCTGTCCACGCCAAAACACAATGCGACATTTCTGGCTATAGCACCCTTTTTTAATTCAACTGATATCACTTGCCTTTCTGATATACAACATATTCTGTTTACAACTATTAGTAGACTGATTACATAGTGATATTCACAACTAAGTAATTCATTTCAAAATCACTGAAGCCAATCATTAGCTTCAACCATGTACCACAATTGCTTTGAATACCTGCCATGGACTAAGTATCCAAGAAAAATGAGGATGATAGTTCAACTTCAGAATTGTGTCCAGATTAGCATAAACTACCTGATAACTTGGTACGTTCATTTGAACTGTATCTTACTACCCAGAAAAGGGCATGCAAGTTTATTTGCTCATAGGTCGCACTATAATAAAGCATTGAACAAAATGTCACTGTAGCCACCCTGAGTGATGTAGAACCACAGAGTTAGAGTAAACACTGATAGGATGTAAGATTATACTCACCTGTCTAATATTTTGTGTACTCTACTTCAGCCATCGAAGTTACCTTAAAGGTCAAGGCATTGACAGGTTTCCTTGCATTTTTTCTCTAATTGACGCCATTTCAACACGGATAGACCATGAAAAACCAAAAAATGTTCTTATGCCTCATTGCTCATCCCTTACTTCCCAATAGGAGGACCCCGCCCCATTTCTGCTTGCAACTATATTTATTATTATTATTATTCTTGGGACAAAAATCGGCCATAACTCAAAAGTACATGGTAACTTTTTCCCTAAATTTGACCATGTCTTCTATAGCCCCTGACACACTACCCTACTGACCTCTGCCCCAGTTCGACCACCAGGGGCGCTACAGTACACGCCCTAAAATAATTATTTCACAATGATGCCATTTCCACCCTGTTTGACTTAGAATGCTGCAAATTTTTGTACATTCCTCATGAGGAACAAAAAAGCCTCAAGAACCCATAAAGTCCGCCATGATGGATTTTTCCCCATTAGGGAAATTTCCCAAAACATACAAAAATGATCTTCTATTCGCCCGTCACTCCAATTGACTAGCCACTTGACAATGATGTGTGGGATGACTGTCTGTCTATAGGGTCTTCAGGAATAAGACATTCGTTGCAAGATGGCCGAGAAAATGGCCAACAAGTGAAAAACTTTGTGTGACGCACAATTACTGTGCGGCTCTTTATATAAAAACATAGACTTATGGATATATTGTCTCAGTACAAATGAAGAGGACATCCCCATGAACTAAACTGTTAATGCCCGAGTCTGTCGGTGAAAACACAACCAAATGACAGGTTGCTGAAATTTGACAGTTTTTGCTACAAGCTAACCGCTAATGCAATCACACGCACAAAAATTAACTATAAATCAGCCGTCACTCCAATTGACTAGCCACGTTACAATCATGTGTGGGATGACTGTCTGTCTATAGGGTCTTAAGGAATAAGACATTTGTTGGAAGATGGCCGACAAAATGGCCAACAAGTGAAACAATGCACAAATATTAACTATAAATCAGCCGTCACTCCGATTGACTAGCCACTTTACAATCATGTGTGGGATGACTGTCTGTCTATAGGGTCTTCAGGAATAAGACATTTGTTGCAAGAAAGGGGCGTGTCTATGTACATTTTCATATTGCCTAATTTCTGTGTGTTCGGGATCAGCCCCGCTGCTTCATATGTTAAAAATGGATGCCCTTTGGCGTACATGCCTTACTTCCCATGATGAACAAAAAAGCCTCTGGGACACATAAGATTTGCCATAATGGAATGTCTTGTACCGTGCAGATATGGGAAAATGTACACAACACAATTTCTCCCAAACCGCTGGTCCAATTCACTTGCTTTTTGGCCGGGTATGTGTAAAATTACTGTTTTTCAATTGTATATCAAGGAAAAACTAATATATTACAAAATGGCTGAAAGGGGCGTTTTTAAGTAAATAAACATATTGACTTAATATATATTAGTCTATTAAATAATTGTAATTTTGACTGATGGTCTTTCTGACTTGACATGATTCAAGATGGCATCACTCAGTAGTACCTTAAAAAGGTTTCACTTTGATTTGTGAAAAAATTACTGAGTAAGAGCTTGATAAAACTGAATCAATTGGACCCAAAATAAAACAAAGTGTCAAATATTAACGATAATGGCTCTTTGTATTTTGAATTGCAGTTTTAATTTAATCGAATGTTGGCTTGACATGGGTCAAAATATTGTCATTCAACTTGAAATAAAGCAAAATGAATACTTCGGAACTTATGTTACTGCAGGATTAGCCTCATTCCAGTCAACTGTCAAGCTCTGTTCTCCCAGCATGCATTGCGGTGGAATAATGGTTTATTTAGGTGAAATGCTGTTCTACCAGACATTTATTGTGTTCACCAGGTCATTTTTTTCTGTCTATTTTGTTAGGTGTATATTATTTAAGACATTTCTTTCATCATGGGCAGTTTAAAAAATTGGGTTGCCACCGTGAGGTGGAAGACTGATGGTTTAACTGGCTTTGCTTAGCCGTTCATTAGCTTAGTTATTGGGCGGCCCTGTAGCAGAGGTCCACTCTGCTTTGGGCTGCTGGGTGTCTGTCCATATCAGTGCACACTGTACTGTAACATGCCTCTATGACCTGTTACGTTCGCCATGATGGATTGGACTGAACAGTCCACATATGAGATAATGTACGAAACGCTACTCCTCTTGAACCAATGCCCTGATTCACTTGGTTGTTGGCATGACAAGTGTGTAATTATTTAATTGACTTGATTCCTGGCTTGACAGTTGTCAATTATTGTCATTCAACTTGAATTAAAGCAATATTAATACAGAAAATTCACTTGTAAGCATGATTACAATGCCAAGTGTTGTTTGTGAAGCGTTCCAGCCAGCCAGTCTTTTTGAGAAATAGAAAGATTAGCATCATTGCTATAGTTCGTGAAGCGTTCCAGTCATTTGCATTGAAGTCACTTGTTGGCAAAGGTTAGCTTTTCGCTAGCATGGTTGCTCTCGTGACCCAGAATGCATTGCGGCCCACGAGTAGATTTATTTGGGAGAAATGCTGTTTAACCAGGGCATTTTTTCGGTCTATTTTATTACGTTTATATATTTTAAGACACGTGTTTAATTCTGGGCAGTTTTTGGGTTGCAACCGTGAGTGGGAAGACTGACGGTTTAAATGGCTTGCTGAGCCGTTTAGTTGCTTAGTTGTCAGAGGTGCTCTGTAGCAGAGCTACACAATCTGACCTAATGCATTTGCTTTGGGCTGGCTGGGCCTGTGCCCTTGTTAATGCAGACAGTGTTAATACCTTAATTCTTTAGACAATGTGGATGCATTTGGAAATGTGCAACTTGTCAATTTGGCCATGCAAAATAGCCGTTCTATATCCTATAAAGTTTACTCTTTGCCTCTGCATTGGGCTGATTGTGCTTGTGTCCTTACATTGCTAAAATCTTCACAAATCATTTTCTTTCGAAGAAGGAGAAAACCTATTGTTTTTGCACTGTTTTTATTAGCTTACCAGACATATTCACTTCATTGTCACACTATTCGACATCCTTCTAAAAGAAACCATTTCAATCACGTTTTAATCATTTAACAGATGCTCTTATCCAAATCAAACTACATTTAGAACTCGAAAAAGTTCCTTGCCCAAAGATCCAACAGACATTTGTCTTAATAGGGAATTAAAGCAGAAACCTTCAAATTATGTCACTCCATAACCACTGAAACATTGACCTGCATAAGAGTATACATGGGCCTCATACAAACTGTTAGGCCTTGCCATACTTAGACAAACAAAGACACTACTATATCCCACTCTGTCCACGCCAAAACACAATGCGACATTTCTGGCTATAGCACCCTTTTTTAATTCAACTGATATCACTTGCCTTTCTGATATACAACATATTCTGTTTACAACTATTAGTAGACTGATTACATAGTGATATTCACAACTAAGTAATTCATTTCAAAATCACTGAAGCCAATCATTAGCTTCAACCATGTACCACAATTGCTTTGAATACCTGCCATGGACTAAGTATCCAAGAAAAATGAGGATGATAGTTCAACTTCAGAATTGTGTCCAGATTAGCATAAACTACCTGATAACTTGGTACGTTCATTTGAACTGTATCTTACTACCCAGAAAAGGGCATGCAAGTTTATTTGCTCATAGGTCGCACTATAATAAAGCATTGAACAAAATGTCACTGTAGCCACCCTGAGTGATGTAGAACCACAGAGTTAGAGTAAACACTGATAGGATGTAAGATTATACTCACCTGTCTAATATTTTGTGTACTCTACTTCAGCCATCGAAGTTACCTTAAAGGTCAAGGCATTGACAGGTTTCCTTGCATTTTTTCTCTAATTGACGCCATTTCAACACGGATAGACCATGAAAAACCAAAAAATGTTCTTATGCCTCATTGCTCATCCCTTACTTCCCAATAGGAGGACCCCGCCCCATTTCTGCTTGCAACTATATTTATTATTATTATTATTCTTGGGACAAAAATCGGCCATAACTCAAAAAGTACATGGTAACTTTTTCCCTAAATTTGACCATGTCTTCTATAGCCCCTGACACACTACCCTACTGACCTCTGCCCCAGTTCGACCACCAGGGGCGCTACAGTACACGCCCTAAAATAATTATTTCACAATGATGCCATTTCCACCCTGTTTGACTTAGAATGCTGCAAATTTTTGTACATTCCTCATGAGGAACAAAAAAGCCTCAAGAACCCATAAAGTCCGCCATGATGGATTTTTCCCCATTAGGGAAATTTCCCAAAACATACAAAAATGATCTTCTATTCGCCCGTCACTCCAATTGACTAGCCACTTGACAATGATGTGTGGGATGACTGTCTGTCTATAGGGTCTTCAGGAATAAGACATTCGTTGCAAGATGGCCGAGAAAATGGCCAACAAGTGAAAAACTTTGTGTGACGCACAATTACTGTGCGGCTCTTTATATAAAAACATAGACTTATGGATATATTGTCTCAGTACAAATGAAGAGGACATCCCCATGAACTAAACTGTTAATGCCCGAGTCTGTCGGTGAAAACACAACCAAATGACAGGTTGCTGAAATTTGACAGTTTTTGCTACAAGCTAACCGCTAATGCAATCACACGCACAAAAATTAACTATAAATCAGCCGTCACTCCAATTGACTAGCCACGTTACAATCATGTGTGGGATGACTGTCTGTCTATAGGGTCTTAAGGAATAAGACATTTGTTGGAAGATGGCCGACAAAATGGCCAACAAGTGAAACAATGCACAAATATTAACTATAAATCAGCCGTCACTCCGATTGACTAGCCACTTTACAATCATGTGTGGGATGACTGTCTGTCTATAGGGTCTTCAGGAATAAGACATTTGTTGCAAGAAAGGGGCGTGTCTATGTACATTTTCATATTGCCTAATTTCTGTGTGTTCGGGATCAGCCCCGCTGCTTCATATGTTAAAAATGGATGCCCTTTGGCGTACATGCCTTACTTCCCATGATGAACAAAAAAGCCTCTGGGACACATAAGATTTGCCATAATGGAATGTCTTGTACCGTGCAGATATGGGAAAATGTACACAACACAATTTCTCCCAAACCGCTGGTCCAATTCACTTGCTTTTTGGCCGGGTATGTGTAAAATTACTGTTTTTCAATTGTATATCAAGGAAAAACTAATATATTACAAAATGGCTGAAAGGGGCGTTTTTAAGTAAATAAACATATTGACTTAATATATATTAGTCTATTAAATAATTGTAATTTTGACTGATGGTCTTTCTGACTTGACATGATTCAAGATGGCATCACTCAGTAGTACCTTAAAAAGGTTTCACTTTGATTTGTGAAAAAATTACTGAGTAAGAGCTTGATAAAACTGAATCAATTGGACCCAAAATAAAACAAAGTGTCAAATATTAACGATAATGGCTCTTTGTATTTTGAATTGCAGGTTTAATTTAATCGAATGTTGGCTTGACATGGGTCAAAATATTGTCATTCAACTTGAAATAAAGCAAAATGAATACTTCGGAACTTATGTTACTGCAGGATTAGCCTCATTCCAGTCAACTGTCAAGCTCTGTTCTCCCAGCATGCATTGCGGTGGAATAATGGTTTATTTAGGTGAAATGCTGTTCTACCAGACATTTATTGTGTTCACCAGGTCATTTTTTTCTGTCTATTTTGTTAGGTGTATATTATTTAAGACATTTCTTTCATCATGGGCAGTTTAAAAAAAATTGGGTTGCCACCGTGAGGTGGAAGACTGATGGTTTAACTGGCTTTGCTTAGCCGTTCATTAGCTTAGTTATTGGGCGGCCCTGTAGCAGAGGTCCACTCTGCTTTGGGCTGCTGGGTGTCTGTCCATATCAGTGCACACTGTACTGTAACATGCCTCTATGACCTGTTACGTTCGCCATGATGGATTGGACTGAACAGTCCACATATGAGATAATGTACGAAACGCTACTCCTCTTGAACCAATGCCCTGATTCACTTGGTTGTTGGCATGACAAGTGTGTAATTATTTAATTGACTTGATTCCTGGCTTGACAGTTGTCAATTATTGTCATTCAACTTGAATTAAAGCAATATTAATACAGAAAATTCACTTGTAAGCATGATTACAATGCCAAGTGTTGTTTGTGAAGCGTTCCAGCCAGCCAGTCTTTTTGAGAAATAGAAAGATTAGCATCATTGCTATAGTTCGTGAAGCGTTCCAGTCATTTGCATTGAAGTCACTTGTTGGCAAAGGTTAGCTTTTCGCTAGCATGGTTGCTCTCGTGACCCAGAATGCATTGCGGCCCACGAGTAGATTTATTTGGGAGAAATGCTGTTTAACCAGGGCATTTTTTCGGTCTATTTTATTACGTTTATATATTTTAAGACACGTGTTTAATTCTGGGCAGTTTTTGGGTTGCAACCGTGAGTGGGAAGACTGACGGTTTAAATGGCTTGCTGAGCCGTTTAGTTGCTTAGTTGTCAGAGGTGCTCTGTAGCAGAGCTACACAATCTGACCTAATGCATTTGCTTTGGGCTGGCTGGGCCTGTGCCCTTGTTAATACAGACAGTGTTAATACCTTAATTCTTTAGACAATGTGGATGCATTTGGAAATGTGCAACTTGTCAATTTGGCCATGCAAAATAGCCGTTCTATATCCTATAAAGTTTACTCTTTGCCTCTGCATTGGGCTGATTGTGCTTGTGTCCTTACATTGCTAAAATCTTCACAAATCATTTTCTTTCGAAGAAGGAGAAAACCTATTGTTTTTGCACTGTTTTTATTAGCTTACCAGACATATTCACTTCATTGTCACACTATTCGACATCCTTCTAAAAGAAACCATTTCAATCACGTTTTAATCATTTAACAGATGCTCTTATCCAAATCAAACTACATTTAGAACTCGAAAAAGTTCCTTGCCCAAAGATCCAACAGACATTTGTCTTAATAGGGAATTAAAGCAGAAACCTTCAAATTATGTCACTCCATAACCACTGAAACATTGACCTGCATAAGAGTATACATGGGCCTCATACAAACTGTTAGGCCTTGCCATACTTAGACAAACAAAGACACTACTATATCCCACTCTGTCCACGCCAAAACACAATGCGACATTTCTGGCTATAGCACCCTTTTTAATTCAACTGATATCACTTGCCTTTCTGATATACAACATATTCTGTTTACAACTATTAGTAGACTGATTACATAGTGATATTCACAACTAAGTAATTCATTTCAAAATCACTGAAGCCAATCATTAGCTTCAACCATGTACCACAATTGCTTTGAATACCTGCCATGGACTAAGTATCCAAGAAAAATGAGGATGATAGTTCAACTTCAGAATTGTGTCCAGATTAGCATAAACTACCTGATAACTTGGTACGTTCATTTGAACTGTATCTTACTACCCAGAAAAGGGCATGCAAGTTTATTTGCTCATAGGTCGCACTATAATAAAGCATTGAACAAAATGTCACTGTAGCCACCCTGAGTGATGTAGAACCACAGAGTTAGAGTAAACACTGATAGGATGTAAGATTATACTCACCTGTCTAATATTTTGTGTACTCTACTTCAGCCATCGAAGTTACCTTAAAGGTCAAGGCATTGACAGGTTTCCTTGCATTTTTTCTCTAATTGACGCCATTTCAACACGGATAGACCATGAAAAACGAAAAAATGTTCTTATGCCTCATTGCTCATCCCTTACTTCCCAATAGGAGGACCCCGCCCCATTTCTGCTTGCAACTATATTTATTATTATTATTATTCTTGGGACAAAAATCGGCCATAACTCAAAAAGTACATGGTAACTTTTTCCCTAAATTTGACCATGTCTTCTATAGCCCCTGACACACTACCCTACTGACCTCTGCCCCAGTTCGACCACCAGGGGCGCTACAGTACACACCCTAAAATAATTATTTCACAATGATGCCATTTCCACTCCGTTTGACTTAAAATGCTGCAATTTTTTGTACATGCCTCATTCCTCATGAGGAACAAAAAAGTCTGCCATGATGGATTTTTTCCCCATTAGGCAAATTTCCCAAAACCTACAAAAATTATCTTCTATTCGCCCGTCACTCCAATTGACTAGCCACTTGACAATAATGTTCGGGATGACTGTCTGTCTATAGGGTCTTCAGGAATAAGACATTCGTTGCAAGATGGTTGACAAAATGGCCGACAAGTGAAACACTTTGTGTAACGCACAATAACTGTGGGACTCTATAGGAAAACAAAGACCTACCTATCCCATGAACTAAACTGACAATGCCCGAGTCTGTCCGTCAAAACACAACCAAATGACAGGTTGCTGAAATGTGACAGTTTTTGCTACAAGCTAACCGCTAATGCGCTCACATGCACAAATATTAACTCTAAATCAGCCGTCATTCCGTTTGACTAGCCATTTCACAATCAAGACTTTCTAGGAATAAGACATTCGTTGCAAGAAAGGGGCGTGTCTATGTACATTTTCATGATGCCGTAATTTCTGTGTGTTCGGGACCAGCACCGCTGCCCAATATGTTAAAAATGGATGCCCTTTTGCCCATGCCTTACTTCCCATGATGAACAAAAAAAGCCTCTTGGACGTATAAGGTCTGCCATAATGGAATGTATTGTACAGTCCAGATTTGGGAAAATGTACAGAACACAATTTATACCAAACCGACGGTCCAATTCACTTCTAGGAAACACGAATATAAAACAAAATTGCTGAAGAGGGTGTCATAAAGTAAATGTACATATTGACTTAATATAAATTAGTATATTAAATAATTGTAATTTGGACTGATGATCATTCAGACCTAACAGCCCAGACAGCAGGTGACTCCATGCCAGATCCATTTCTAAACCGGCAAATCCGCGTTGCAGTCACCTCCGGATCTGCTTTAATCATCCGGACGAGCACTGGGCCGGCTCCGGACCAGATACTGTCAGATCCGGCCCACATCTGGGCCAAGTGTGTACCAGTTTTGGGCCGAATCTGGGCCTGCACTTTTTTCTACACAAAATACCGGCACGGATTTGTGGTCACCTGATAAACTAGTGTTAGTGCTAAGTCAGCAGCCACTACTTCCATGTGAATTACATTACATTTAAAATAAATGTGTACTGAATAAATGCTGTATTCAAAGTAGGGCTGTAGCGATACACTAATCTCACGACACGATATTCAGCTCACGATACGATATATATCACGATATTCAGCCCACAATACGATTCGATATAATTCGATACAATTCTACATAATTCGATATGCTTACATCATTTTCTGATGTATTTAAAGGGGACAGAGTGATTTTGGTGACATCTTGTGAGTGTTTCATTTACTTGGATTAATTAATAAATGAATAAGTATTAAAAAACAAAATAAACTATTGAAAAGTAACCATTTGAATACAAATGAATACCCAAAACTGGGCAAAAATAGTTTTAATAGTTTTTATAAATAGCACACACATCAATGTTGTATTCACACAAAAAATGTTTATTGAGCAGTTTGATTAGAATGATTTCTGAAGTATCATGTGATATTAAGAAATACATTTCAGTTTTGATCACAGGAATGAATGATATTTAAATTATATTAAAATAGAAACAGTTCTTTTAAATATCAATATTTCGCAAAATTATGCAATTAAATCTACAGGACTCTAGTGGTTAATAAAATGAACTGCAAGCATTTTGCGGAAGAACATTGTAGTCGATTCTACTTCTCCCCAACTATAACGAGACACGAAGGTCCTGTGACAGGAACCATATTAAAATAGTCCCAATATTAACCGTTATTACAGGTGTAAGGTATTTGTAAGGATACCGAATACTGAATCTAATTCATTCTTGTTGAATAGTCTTCTTTCAAAAACTTTAAAAAATTGAAACATTTCCAAACCTTGGACAGGTACTTATAAAATCTCTTCAAAAAAGAGGGTCTGCGTGAGATGTTACTTTAGCCAATTTGGGTTGACAATAATAATTAGAGCAGTTAAATTCGTCATTTAAAGTATTCAAAAAAAGTAGCCAAAAATGATTTTAACAATTTATTAGAAAATCAGCTCACATTTATTACAGTCAAACTTAACACACATCTCTTGAAGACCATCAGTGGCGGAGACCTAAGAGTAAATCAACAGGAGGAAAACAGAGGAGAAAGACACAACAAGGACACGTAGTTGTGGGAATGTAACAGTAATCATGAATGCAAAATATATATAGTACCTTTGAGGTCAGCCAAAGTCATTCAGCATGTTGTGATTGTGATGCCAATAAAAAACAATTATTACGTTGAAAACACAAAATAAATACTGCTGCAAAATACTACTACAAATCGTAGTTTCAGTCAAGTGGTTGCTAGTGGTCAAAACATTGTTGAAAAATGGCGACTAACACTGGGAATTCTATGGAGCTACTGCACAATCCGGACAAATGTTCTACTTTTACAGCACGTGAGTGTCTACGTCACCTCAAAAAACATGGTAAACAAAGGAATTCAAACACACTGCAAGTCTTAGGCACTTGTGACTCATATAGAGCACCCGCTGCGTTATTAAAATCAGTAAAAACTGTGAGAAAGTTGCAGAACTTGTGTACATTATGAACTTGATTGTGGTTAATACCTCTTTAGCCTTCTCACGATCTTTGCGGCCACCTCCCCGGTCAGATGCCAGGTTAAACCATATAATGGAGGATGCGTCAATCTCACTTTCCGGCGCACCACTAGCCGCTTGGTTCTTTCTTACAGCCTCTGTTGAGAGAGAATCACAGCATCACCAACAGAAATTCTCAATTTATTCCAGTTAATAAACCACTGTTTTGATGCTTTAGAAGATTCAATTAATCAATAATTACTGCATTTCCTCAAATAGTACCTCAACTTTAACACTTCAAGGAGATATATTTCCCTGAGACCATATGGTGACCAGAAGTGAAAAGACTGAAATCGATCCTCTCTGATTGGACGATGAGCAAGGTATGGGCGTGTTCAAATGGTGAAAGTAAACAAAGGCCGGGCTGGCTGAGCTTTTTCTTATAGGGAATGGCCGCTGACAAGTCAAAATTGCATGGTAGTTTAATGTATTGACCCACTCCCTGCAGGTGTGTCAATATATGAGAAGTCTGGTGTGTCACAGTGAATTTCTACACACATCTCCTATAAAATGAGTAATCCAGAATGTTGAAAATAGCATGGTTATATGTATGTGTACTGTAGTGCCTTACATCAGCCCTGGTGTGGAGTAGTAGAAAAAAAATATTCTATAACACTTACTGATCAACAAACTTCTGGTGAGCATATCTTTGAAGCTCTTTTTCCCATTTACTCCTTTCCAGTTTACTTTTTTTGACCACTGTATCTGAGAAGATCCTTGAGAGGATATTCCAGGTCACTCTTTTGGTGTTCGGTCCTCCTACAGTACCAAGTGCAGAAATCTGACAAGACAGAAAAGTTTTTCAGTTATTTCCAGTGAAAGTGGCCTTATCCTTGTTCAAAATTAGTGTGCACGCTTATTCAAAACCAAATTTAATGTCAATTTTATATTTATATTCCAATAAATGGAAACGTTAATATAAATAAAAACTGCACAGCCAGACGTGGTTTATTCCTTACACAGTAGACTGGACATCATGAAAGTGATT
>CM055734.1:21493845-21526518 GCA_029465975.1 Dallia pectoralis | reverse complement strand
TAATGAACATACTTTATACAGAACTGTACAGCATTACATTATATAAAATTGAGGACATAATTAACATACATAATACAGGACAGTAAAGCATTACATTATATACAACTGAGGACATAATGAACATACATAATACAGAACAGTACATCAGTACATTATATTATATTCAACTGAGGACATAATGAACATACTTAATACAGAACAGTACAGCATTACATTGTATACAACTGAGGACATAATGAACATACTTTATACAGAACAGTACAGCATTACATTATATACAACTGATGACCTATTGAACATACTTAATACAGAACAGTACAGCATTACATTGTATACAACTGAGGACATAATGAACATACTTAATACATAATAGTACAGCATTACGTTATATACAACTGAGGACATAATGAACATACTTTATACAGAACTGTAAAGCTTTTTATTACATTTTATACAACTGAGGACATAATGAACATACTTTATACAGAACTGTACAGCATTACATTACATACAACTGAGGACATAATGAACATACATAATACAGAACAGTACAGCATTTCATTATATTATATACAACTGAGGACATAATGAACATTCTTTATACAGAACAATGCAGCATTACATTATATACAACTGAGGAAATAATGAACATACTTTGTACAGTACAGTACAGGATTATATTACATTATATACAACTGAGGACATAATGAACATACATAATACAGAACAGTACAGCATTACATTACATTATCTACAAATGAGGACATAATGAACATACTTTATACAGATCTGTACAGCATTTCATTATATTATATACAACTGAGGACATAATGAACATACTTTATACAGAACAGTACAGCATTACATTATATACAACTGAGGACATAATGAACATACATAATACAGAAGAGTAAAGCATTACATTATATACAACTGAGGACATGATGAACATACTTTGTACAGAACAGTACAGGATTATATTGCATTATATACAACTGAGGACACAATGAACATACATAACACAGAACAGTACAACATTACAGTATATACATCTGAGGACATAATGAACATGCTTTATACAGAACAGTACAGCATTACATTATATACAACTGAGGACATAATGAACATACTTTATACAGAACAGTACAGCATTACATACAACTTTGGACATAATAAAAATACTTTATACAGAACAGTACAGATTTACATTACATTATATACAACTGAGGACATAATGAACATACATAATACAGAACAGTACAGCATTACATTACATTATCTACAAATGAGGACATAATGAACATACTTTATACAGATCTGTACAGCATTTCATTATATTATATACAACTGAGGACATAATGAATATTTTTTTACAGAACAATACAGCATTACATTATATACAACTGAGGAAATAATGAACATACTTTGTACACCACAGTACAAGACTATATTACATTATATACAACTGAGTACACAATGAACATACATAATACAGAAATTTACATTATTACATTATATAATATACCACTGCGGACGTAATGAACATACTTTATACAGAACAGTACAGCATTACATTATATACAACTGAGGACATAATGAACATACATAATACAGAACAGTAAAGCATTACATTATATACAACTGAGGACATAATGAAATTTTTTTATACAGAACAATACAGCATTACATTATATACAACTGAGGAAATAATTAACATACTTTGTACAGCACAGTACAGGATTATATTACATTATATACAACTGAGGACATAATGAACATACTTTATACAGAATAGTACAGCAGAACATTATATACAACTGAGGATATAATGAACATACTTTATACAGAACAGTACAGCATTACATTATATACAACTGATGACCTAATGAACATACTTAATACAGAACAGTACAGCATTACATTGTATACAACTGAGGACATAATGAACATACTTAATACATAATAGTACAGCATTACGTTATATACAACTGAGGACATAATGAACATACATAATACAGAACAGTACAGCATTACATTACATTATATACAACTGAGGACATAACGAACATACTTTGTACAGAACAGTACAGGATTATATTGCATTATATACAACTGAGGACACAATGAACATACATAACACAGAACAGTACAACATTACAGTATATACATCTGAGGACATAATGAACATGCTTTATACAGAACAGTACAGCATTACATTACATACAACTGAGGACATAATGAACATACTTTATACAGAACTGTACAGCATTACATTACATACAACTGAGGACATAATGAACTTACATAATACAGAACAGTACAGCATTTCATTATATTATATACAACTGAGGACATAATGAACATTCTTTATACCGAACAATACAGCATTACATTATATACAACTGAGGAAATAATGAACATACTTTGTACAGTACAGTACAGGATTATATTGCATTATATACAACTGAGGACATAATGAACATACATAATACCGAACAGTACAGCATTACATTACATTATCTACAAATGAGGACATAATGAACATACTTTATACAGATCTGTACAGCATTTCATTATATTATATACAACTGAGGACATAATGAACATACTTTATACAGAACAGTACAGCATTACATTATATACAACTGAGGACATAATGAACATACATAATACAGAACAGTACAGCATTACATTACATTATATACAACTGAGGACATAATGAACATACTTTGTACAGAACAGTACAGGATTATATTGCATTATATACAACTGAGGACACAATGAACATACATAACACAGAACAGTACAACATTACAGTATATACATCTGAGGACATAATGAACATGCTTTATACAGAACAGTACAGCATTACATTATATACAACTGAGGACATAATGAACATACTTTATACAGAACAGTACAGCATTACATACAACTTTGGACATAATAAAAATACTTTATACAGAACAGTACAGATTTACATTACATTATATACAACTGAGGAAATAATGAACATACTTTGTACAGAACAGTACAGTATTATATTACATTATATACAACTGAGGACATAATGAACATACATAATACAGAACAGTACAGCATTACATTACATTATCTACAAATGAGGACAAAATGATCATACTTTATACAGATCTGTACAGCATTTCATTATATTATATACAACTGAGGACATAATAAATATTTTTTTACAGAACAATACAGCATTACATTATATACAACTGAGGAAATAATGAACATACTTTGTACACCACAGTACAAGACTATATGACATTATATACAACTGAGGACACAATGAACATACATAATACAGAAATGTACAGCATTACATTATATAATATACCACTGCGGACGTAATGAAGATACTTTATACAGAACAGTACAGCATTACATTATATACAACTGAGGACATAATGAACATACTTTGTACAGAACAGTACAGGATTATATTGCATTATATACAACTGAGGACACAATGAACATACATAACACAGAACAGTACAACATTACAGTATATACATCTGAGGAATCATCACCTTAACGTGGTGGAGAGGTTTGTGTGCCCCTATGAACCTGAGGGCTGGGTTGTCTGGAGCTTCATGCTCCTGGTAGGGTTTCCCAAGGCAAAGTGGTCTCAGGCGAGGGGCCAGACTAAGAATGGTTCACCAAGACCCCATGAAAAATCGAGGGAAAAGGATCGAGACCCTGCCTGGAGGAAGCCCAGGGCCCCCGTCTGGAGCCAGGCCCAGACGGCGGGCTCGAAAGCGAGCGTCTGGTGGCCGGGTTTGCCACGGAGCCCGGCCGGGCACAGCCCGAACGAGATACGTGGCATCTCTCTCCTCTCCATCCTGTGGGCCCACCACTCACAGGAACAACCGCAGGGGTCGGGTGCGCTGTCATATGGGTGACAGTGAAGGTGGGGGTCTCGACGGATCAGACCCGGGCGGCAGAAGCTTGCTTTGGGGACGTGGAACGTCACCTCACTGGGGGAAGGAGCCAGAACTTGTGCGTGAGGTGGAGCGATACCAGTTGGATCTGGTGGGACTTACCTCTACGCACAACCGTGGCTCTGGAACCTTACCCCTGGATAGGGGTTGGACTCTGTTCTTCTCTGGAGTTGCCCAGGGTGAGAGGCGGCGGGCTGGTGTGGGGATACTCACGAGCCCACGTCTGAGCACGGCGGTGTTGGAGTTTACCCCGGTGGATGAGAGGTTTGCCTCCCTACGCCTAAGGGTGGTGGGGGAAAACTCTGACTGTTGTTTGTGCTTATGCACCAAACAGCAGTTCGGAGTATTCAGCCTTCTTGGAGACCCTGAAGGGAGTCCTATATAGGGCTCCAGTAGGGGACTCCATCATTCTGCTGGGAGACTTCAACGCACATGTGGGCAACGATGGAGACACCTGGAGAGGCGTGATTGGGAGGAACGGCCTCCCTGATCTAAACCCGAGCGGTCGTTTGTTATTGGACTTCTGTGCTAGTCATGGATTGTCTATAACAAACACCATGTTCGAACATAAGGAGGCGCATAAGTGTACATGGTACCAGAGCACCCTAGGCCGAAGGTCAATGATCGATTTTGTGATCGTATCGGCTGATCTAAGGCCGCATGTTTTGGACACTCGGGTGAAGAGAGGGGCAGAGCTGTCAACTGATCACCATCTGGTAGTGAGTTGGATCAGAGGGTGGGGAAAGACTTTGGACAGACCAGGTAAGCCCAAACGGGTGGTGCGGGTGAACTGGGAACGTCTGGAGGAGGCCCCTGTCCGAAAGATCTTCAACTCACACCTCCGGCGGAGCTTTTCAAGCATCCCTGTGGAGGTTGGGGGCATTGAACCTGAGTGGGCAATGTTCAAAGCTTCTATTGCTGAAGCTGCGGCGGTGAGCTGTGGTCTCAAGGTCCTAGGTGCCTCAAGGGGTGGTAACCCTAGAACACCGTGGTGGACCACGGTGGTCAGGGAAGCTGTCCGACTGAAGAAGGAGGCCTTCAGGGATATGCTAGCCCTGGGGACTCCGGAGGCAGTTGCAGGGTACCGACAGGCCCGAAGGGCTGCAGCCGCTGCCGTGTCAGAGGCAAAGCAGCGGGTGTGGGAGAAGTTTGGAGAAGCTATGGAGAAGGACTTTCGGTCGGCACCAAAATGCTTCTGGAAAACCGTTCGGCACCTCAGAAGGGGAAAACGGGGAACCATCCAAGCTGTGTACAGTAAGGATGGGACACTGTTGACCTCAACTGATGATGTGATCGGGCGCTGGAAAGAGCATTTTGAGGAGCTCCTGAATCCGACCTACACGCCCTCTAGTACAGAGGCAGAGCTGGAGGCTGATGGAGGGTCATCGTCAGTTTCCCTGGGGGAAGTCGCTGAGGTAGTCAAACAACTCCACAGTGGCAAAGCCCCAGGGACTGATGAGATTCGTCCAGAAATGCTAAAAGCTTTGGGTGGGGAAGGGCTGTCTTGGTTGACACGCCTCTTCAACATTGCATGGAAGTCTGGGACAGTGCCAGAGGAGTGGCAGACCGGGGTGGTGGTTCCCCTCTTTAAAAGGGGGACCAGAGAGTGTGTGCCAATTACAGAGGTATCACACTCCTCAGCCTCCCTGGTAAAGTGTACTCCAAAGTGCTGGAAAGGAGGGTTCGGCCAATAGTCGAACCTCAGATTGAAGAGGAACAATGCGGTTTTCGTCCTGGCCGGGAACCACGGACCAGCTCTTTACTCTCGCAAGGATCCTGGAGGGGGCCTGGGAGTATGCCCATCCAGTCTACATGTGTTTTGTGGATCTGGAGAAGGCGTATGACCGGGTACCCCGGGATCTTTTGTGGGAGGTGCTGCGGGAGTATGGGGTGAGGGGGTCTCTTCTCAGGGCCATCCAATCTCTGTACGCTCAAAGCATGAGCTGTGTCCGTGTCCTCGGCAGTAAGTCGGATTCGTTCCCGGTGGGGGTTGGCCTCCGCCAGGGCTGCGCTTTGTCACCAATCCTGTTTGTAATATTCATGGACAGGATATCAAGGCGTAGTCATGGGGGAGGGGTTCCCGTTCGGTGGGCTGATGGTCACATCACTGCTTTTTGCGGATGATGTGGTCCTGATGGCCTCATCGGTCGGTGACCTTCAGCACTCACTGGATCGGTTCGCAGCCGAGTGTGAAGCGGCTGGGATGAGGGTTAGCACCTCTAAATCTGAGGCCATGACTCTCAGCAGGAAACCGGTGGAGTGCCTACTCCGGGTAGGGAATGAGTCCTTACTCCAAGTGAAGGAGTTCAAGTACCTCGGGGTCTTGTTCGCGAGTGAGGAACTGAGGACATAATGAACATGGGCTTTATACAGAACAGTACAGCATTACATTATATACAACTGAGGACATAATGAAAATACTTTATACAGAACAGTACAGATTTACATTACATTATATACAACTGAGGACATAATGAACATACTTTATACAGAACAGTACAGCATTACATACAACTTACAGAACACAGCATGGGACATAATAAAAATACTTTATACAGAACAGTACAGATTTACATTACATTATATACAACTGAGGAAATAATGAACATACTTTGTACAGAACAGTACAGTATTATATTACATTATATACAAATGAGGACATAATGAACATACTTTATACAGAACTGTACAGCATTTCATTATATTATATACAACTGAGGACATAATGAATATTTTTTATACAGAACAATACAGCATTACATTATATACAACTGAGGAAATAATGAACATACTTTGTACACCACAGTACAAGACTATATTACATTATATACAACTGAGGACACAATGAACATACATAATACAGAAATGTACAGCATTACATTATATAATATACCACTGCGGACGTAATGAAGATACTTTATACAGAACAGTACAGCATTACATTATATACAACTGAGGACATAATGAACATACTTTGTACAGAACAGTACAGTATTATATTACATTATATACAACTGAGGACACAATGAACATACATAATACAGAAATGTACAGCATTACATTATATAATATACCACTGAGGACGTAATGAATATACTTTATACAGAACAGTACAGCATTACATTATATACAACTGAGGACATAATGAACATACATAATACAGAACAGTACAGCATTACATTATATACAACTGAGGACATAATGAACATACTTTGTACAGAACAGTACAGGATTATATTGCATTATATACAACTGAGGACACAATGAACATACATAACACAGAACAGTACAACATTACAGTATATACATCTGAGGACATAATGAACATGCTTTATACAGAACAGTACAGCATTACATTCAACTTTGGACATAATAAAAATACTTTATACAGAACAGTACAGATTTACATTACATTATATACAACTGAGGAAATAATGAACATACTTTGTACAGAACAGTACAGTATTATATTACATTATATACAACTGAGGACATAATAAAGATACATAATACAGAACAGTACAGCATTACATTACATACAACTGAGGACATAATGAACATACATAATACAGAACAGTACAGCATTTCATTATATTATATACAACTGAGGACATAATGAAAATAATTAACATACTTTTTATACAGAACAATACAGCATTACATTATATACAACTGAGGAAATAATTAACATACTTTGTACAGCACAGTACAGGATTATATTACATTATATACAACTGAGGACATAATGAACATACTTTATACAGAACAGTACAGCATTACATTACATTATATACAACTGAGGACATAATGAACATACTTTATACAGAACAGTACAGCATTACATTATATACAACTGAGGACATAATGAACATACTTTATACAGAACAGTACAGCATTACATTATATATATACAACTGAGGACATAATGAACATACTTTATACAGAACAGTACAGCATTACATTATATACAACTGAGGACATAATGAACATACATAATACAGAACAGTACAGCATTACATTACATTATATACAACTGAGGACATAATGAACATACTTTGTACAGAACAGTACAGGATTATATTGCATTATATACAACTGAGGACACAATGAACATACATAACACAGAACAGTACAACATTACATTATATACATCTGAGGACATAATGAACATACTTTATACAGAACAGTACAGCATTACATTATATACAACTGAGGACATAATGAACATACTTTATACAGAACAGTACAGCATTACATATATTATATACAACAACTTTGGACATAATAAAAATACTTTATACAGAACAGTACAGATTTACATTACATTATATACAACTGAGGAAATAATGAACATACTTTGTACAGAACAGTACAGTATTATATTACATTATATACAACTGAGGACATAATGAACATACATAATACAGAACAGTACAGCATTACATTATATACAACTGAGGACATAATGAACATACTTTATACAGAACAGTACAGCATTACATTATATTATATACAACTGAGGACATAATGAACATACTTTATACAGAACAATACAGCATTACATTATATACAACTGAGGAAATAATGAACATACTTTGTACAGAACAGTACAGGATTATATTACATTATATACAACTGAGGACATAATGAACATACTTTATACAGAACTGTACAGCATTTCATTATATTATATACAACTGAGGACATAATGAACATACTTTATACAGAACAGTACAGCATTACATTATATACAACTGAGGACATAATGAACATACTTTATACAGAACAGTACAGCATTACATTACATTATATACAACTGAGGACATAATGAACATACTTTGTACAGAACAGTACAGGATTACATTATATACAACTGAGGACATAATGAACATACATAACACAGAACAGTACAGCATTACATTATATACAACTGTATATACATACTGAGGACATAATGAACATGCTTTATACAGAACAGTACAGCATTACATTATATACAACTGAGGACATAATGAAAACTTTATACTTTATACAGAACAGTACAGATTTACATTACATTATATACAACTGAGGAAATAATGAACATACTTTGTACAGAACAGTACAGTATTATATTACATTATATACAACTGAGGACATAATGAACATACATAATACAGAACAGTACAGCATTACATTACATTATCTACAAATGAGGACAAAATGAACATACTTTATACAGATCTGTACAGCATTTCATTATATTATATACAACTGAGGACATAATGAATATTTTTTACAGAACAATACAGCATTACATTATATACAACTGAGGAAATAATGAACATACTTTGTACACCACAGTACAAGACTATATTACATTATATACAACTGAGGACACAATGAACATACATAATACAGAAATGTACAGCATTACATTATATAATATACCACTGCGGACGTAATGAAGATACTTTATACAGAACAGTACAGCATTACATTATATACAACTGAGGACATAATGAACATACTTTGTACAGAACAGTACAGGATTATATTGCATTATATACAACTGAGGACACAATGAACATACATAACACAGAACAGTACAACATTACAGTATATACATCTGAGGACATAATGAACATGCTTTATACAGAACAGTACAGCATTACATACAACTTTGGACATAATAAAAATACTTTATACAGAACAGTACAGATTTACATTACATTATATACAACTGAGGAAATAATGAACATACTTTATACAGAACAGTACAGCATTACATACAACTTTGGACATAATAAAAATACTTTATACTGAACAGTACAGATTTACATTACATTATATACAACTGAGGAAATAATGAACATACTTTGTACAGAACAGTACAGTATTATATTACATTATATACAAATGAGGACATAATGATCATACTTTATACAGATCTGTACAGCATTTCATTATATTATATACAACTGAGGACATAATGAATATTTTTTTACAGAACAATACAGCATTACATTATATACAACTGAGGAAATAATGAACATACTTTGTACACCACAGTACAAGACTATATTACATTATATACAACTGAGGACACAATGAACATACATAATACAGAAATGTACAGCATTACATTATATAATATACCACTGAGGACATAATGAAGATACTTTATACAGAACAGTACAGCATTACATTATATACAACTGAGGACATAATGAACATACTTTGTACAGAACAGTACAGTATTATATTACATTATATACAACTGAGGACACAATGAACATACATAATACAGAAATGTACAGCATTACATTATATAATATACCACTGAGGACGTAATGAATATACTTTATACAGAACAGTACAGCATTACATTATATACAACTGAGGACATAATGAACATACATAATACAGAACAGTACAGCATTACATTATATACAACTGAGGACATAATGAACATACTTTGTACAGAACAGTACAGGATTATATTGCATTATATACAACTGAGGACACAATGAACATACATAACACAGAACAGTACAACATTACAGTATATACATCTGAGGACATAATGAACATGCTTTATACAGAACAGTACAGCATTACATTCAACTTTGGACATAATAAAAATACTTTATACAGAACAGTACAGATTTACATTACATTATATACAACTGAGGAAATAATGAACATACTTTGTACAGAACAGTACAGTATTATATTACATTATATACAACTGAGGACATAATAAAGATACATAATACAGAACAGTACAGCATTACATTACATACAACTGAGGACATAATGAACATACATAATACAGAACAGTACAGCATTTCATTATATTATATACAACTGAGGACATAATGAACATTTTTTATACAGAACAATACAGCATTACATTATATACAACTGAGGAAATAATTAACATACTTTGTACAGCACAGTACAGGATTATATTACATTATATACAACTGAGGACATAATGAACATACTTTATACAGAATAGTACAGCAGAACATTATATACAACTGAGGATATAATGAACATACTTTATACAGAACAGTACAGCATTACATTATATACAACTGATGACCTAATGAACATACTTAATACAGAACAGTACAGCATTACATTGTATACAACTGAGGACATAATGAACATACTTAATACATAATAGTACAGCATTACGTTATATACAACTGAGGACATAATGAACATACTTTATACAGAACTGTAAAGCTTTATATTACATTTTATACAACTGAGGACATAATGAACATACTTTATACAGAACTGTACAGCATTACATTACATACAACTGAGGACATAATGAACTTACATAATACAGAACAGTACAGCATTTCATTATATTATATACAACTGAGGACATAATGAACATTCTTTATACCGAACAATACAGCATTACATTATATACAACTGAGGAAATAATGAACATACTTTGTACAGTACAGTACAGGATTATATTACATTATATACAACTGAGGACATAATGAACATACATAATACAGAACAGTACAGCATTACATTACATTATCTACAAATGAGGACATAATGAACATACTTTATACAGATCTGTACAGCATTTCATTATATTATATACAACTGAGGACATAATGAACATACTTTATACAGAACAGTACAGCATTACATTATATACAACTGAGGACATAATGAACATACATAATACAGAACAGTACAGCATTACATTACATTATATACAACTGAGGACATAATGAACATACTTTGTACAGAACAGTACAGGATTATATTGCATTATATACAACTGAGGACACAATGAACATACATAACACAGAACAGTACAACATTACAGTATATACATCTGAGGACATAATGAACATGCTTTATACAGAACAGTACAGCATTACATTATATACAACTGAGGACATAATGAACATACTTTATACAGAACAGTACAGCATTACATACAACTTTGGACATAATAAAAATACTTTATACAGAACAGTACAGATTTACATTACATTATATACAACTGAGGAAATAATGAACATACTTTGTACAGAACAGTACAGTATTATATTACATTATATACAACTGAGGACATAATGAACATACATAATACAGAACAGTACAGCATTACATTACATTATCTACAAATGAGGACAAATGATCATACTTTATACAGATCTGTACAGCATTTCATTATATTATATACAACTGAGGACATAATGAATATTTTTTACAGAACAGTACAGCAAAATATTACATTATATACAACTGAGGAAATAATGAACATACTTTGTACACCACAGTACAAGACTATATGACATTATATACAACTGAGGACACAATGAACATACATAATACAGAAATGTACAGCATTACATTATATAATATACCAC
Source organism: Dallia pectoralis (assembly GCA_029465975.1). NCBI lineage: Eukaryota > Metazoa > Chordata > Actinopteri > Esociformes > Umbridae > Dallia > Dallia pectoralis. The sequence goes on along the minus strand of CM055734.1, from coordinate 21,514,154 downwards.
TGCGGACGTAATGAAGATACTTTATACAGAACAGTACAGCATTACATTATATACAACTGAGGACATAATGAACATACTTTGTACAGAACAGTACAGGATTATATTGCATTATATACAACTGAGGACACAATGAACATACATAACACAGAACAGTACAACATTACAGTATATACATCTGAGGACATAATGAACATGCTTTATACAGAACAGTACAGCATTACATACAACTTTGGACATAATAAAAATACTTTATACAGAACAGTACAGATTTACATTACATTATATACAACTGAGGAAATAATGAACATACTTTATACAGAACAGTACAGCATTACATACAACTTTGGACATAATAAAAATACTTTATACTGAACAGTACAGATTTACATTACATTATATACAACTGAGGAAATAATGAACATACTTTGTACAGAACAGTACAGTATTATATTACATTATATACAAATGAGGACATAATGAACATACTTTATACAGATCTGTACAGCATTTCATTATATTATATACAACTGAGGACATAATGAATATTTTTTTACAGAACAATACAGCATTACATTATATACAACTGAGGAAATAATGAACATACTTTGTACAGAACAGTACAAGACTATATTACATTATATACAACTGAGGACACAATGAACATACATAATACAGAAATGTACAGCATTACATTATATAATATACCACTGAGGACATAATGAACATACTTTATACAGAACAGTACAGCATTACATTATATACAACTGAGGACATAATGAACATACAGATTTACATTACATTATATACAACTTGTACAGAACAGGACATAATAAAAATACATATACAGATTTACATACATTATATACAACTGAGGAAATAATGAACATACTTTGTACAGAACAGTACAGTATTACATTATATACAACTGAGGACACAATGAACATACATAATACAGAAATGTACAGCATTACATTATATAATATACCACTGAGGACGTAATGAATATACTTTATACAGAACAGTACAGCATTACATTATATACAACTGAGGACATAATGAACATACATAATACAGAACAGTACAGCATTACATTATATACAACTGAGGACATAATGAACATACTTTGTACAGAACAGTACAGGATTATATTGCATTATATACAACTGAGGACACAATGAACATACATAACACAGAACAGTACAACATTACAGTATATACATCTGAGGACATAATGAACATGCTTTATACAGAACAGTACAGCATTACATTCAACTTTGGACATAATAAAAATACTTTATACAGAACAGTACAGATTTACATTACATTATATACAACTGAGGAAATAATGAACATACTTTGTACAGAACAGTACAGTATTATATTACATTATATACAACTGAGGACATAATAAAGATACATAATACAGAACAGTACAGCATTACATTACATACAACTGAGGACATAATGAACATACATAATACAGAACAGTACAGCATTTCATTATATTATATACAACTGAGGACATAATGAAATTTTTTTATACAGAACAATACAGCATTACATTATATACAACTGAGGAAATAATTAACATACTTTGTACAGCACAGTACAGGATTATATTACATTATATACAACTGAGGACATAATGAACATACTTTATACAGAATAGTACAGCAGAACATTATATACAACTGAGGATATAATGAACATACTTTATACAGAACAGTACAGCATTACATTATATACAACTGATGACCTAATGAACATACTTAATACAGAACAGTACAGCATTACATTGTATACAACTGAGGACATAATGAACATACTTAATACATAATAGTACAGCATTACGTTATATACAACTGAGGACATAATGAACATACTTTATACAGAACTGTAAAGCTTTATATTACATTTTATACAACTGAGGACATAATGAACATACTTTATACAGAACTGTACAGCATTACATTACATACAACTGAGGACATAATGAACTTACATAATACAGAACAGTACAGCATTTCATTATATTATATACAACTGAGGACATAATGAACATTCTTTATACCGAACAATACAGCATTACATTATATACAACTGAGGAAATAATGAACATACTTTGTACAGTACAGTACAGGATTATATTGCATTATATACAACTGAGGACATAATGAACATACATAATACAGAACAGTACAGCATTACATTACATTATCTACAAATGAGGACATAATGAACATACTTTATACAGATCTGTACAGCATTTCATTATATTATATACAACTGAGGACATAATGAACATACTTTATACAGAACAGTACAGCATTACATTATATACAACTGAGGACATAATGAACATACATAATACAGAACAGTACAGCATTACATTACATTATATACAACTGAGGACATAATGAACATACTTTGTACAGAACAGTACAGGATTATATTGCATTATATACAACTGAGGACACAATGAACATACATAACACAGAACAGTACAACATTACAGTATATACATCTGAGGACATAATGAACATGCTTTATACAGAACAGTACAGCATTACATTATATACAACTGAGGACATAATGAACATACTTTATACAGAACAGTACAGCATTACATACAACTTTGGACATAATAAAAATACTTTATACAGAACAGTACAGATTTACATTACATTATATACAACTGAGGAAATAATGAACATACTTTGTACAGAACAGTACAGTATTATATTACATTATATACAACTGAGGACATAATGAACATACATAATACAGAACAGTACAGCATTACATTACATTATCTACAAATGAGGACATAATGATCATACTTTATACAGATCTGTACAGCATTTCATTATATTATATACAACTGAGGACATAATGAATATTTTTTTACAGAACAATACAGCATTACATTATATACAACTGAGGAAATAATGAACATACTTTGTACACCACAGTACAAGACTATATGACATTATATACAACTGAGGACACAATGAACATACATAATACAGAAATGTACAGCATTACATTATATAATATACCACTGCGGACGTAATGAAGATACTTTATACAGAACAGTACAGCATTACATTATATACAACTGAGGACATAATGAACATACTTTGTACAGAACAGTACAGGATTATATTGCATTATATACAACTGAGGACACAATGAACATACATAACACAGAACAGTACAACATTACAGTATATACATCTGAGGACATAATGAACATGCTTTATACAGAACAGTACAGCATTACATACAACTTTGGACATAATAAAAATACTTTATACAGAACAGTACAGATTTACATTACATTATATACAACTGAGGAAATAATGAACATACTTTATACAGAACAGTACAGCATTACATACAACTTTGGACATAATAAAAATACTTTATACTGAACAGTACAGATTTACATTACATTATATACAACTGAGGAAATAATGAACATACTTTGTACAGAACAGTACAGTATTATATTACATTATATACAACTGAGGACACAATGAACATACATAATACAGAAATGTACAGCATTACATTATATAATATACCACTGAGGACGTAATGAATATACTTTATACAGAACAGTACAGCATTACATTATATACAACTGAGGACATAATGAACATACATAATACAGAACAGTACAGCATTACATTATATACAACTGAGGACATAATGAACATACTTTGTACAGAACAGTACAGGATTATATTGCATTATATACAACTGAGGACACAATGAACATACATAACACAGAACAGTACAACATTACAGTATATACATCTGAGGACATAATGAACATGCTTTATACAGAACAGTACAGCATTACATTCAACTTTGGACATAATAAAAATACTTTATACAGAACAGTACAGATTTACATTACATTATATACAACTGAGGAAATAATGAACATACTTTGTACAGAACAGTACAGTATTATATTACATTATATACAACTGAGGACATAATGAACATACTTAATACAGAACAGTACAGCATTATATTACATTATATACAACTGAGGACATAATGAACATACATAATACAGAACAGTACAGCATTACATTACATTATATACAACTGAGGACATAATGAACATTTTTTATACAGAACATACAGCATTACATTATATACAACTGAGGACATAATTAACATACAGAACAGTACAGCATTATCATTACATTATATACAACTGAGGACATAATGAACATACTTTATACAGAACAGTACAGCATTACATTATATACAACTGAGGACATAATGAACATACTTTGAACAGTACAGAACAGTACAGGACCTAATGAACATACATTACATTATATACAACTGAGGACATAATACTTAATAACATACTTTATACAGAAATAATGTACAGCACAGAACAGTACAGCATTACATTATATACAACTGAGGACATAATGAACATACTTTATACAGAACAGTACAGCATTACATTATATACAACTGAGGACATAATGAACATACTTACATACAGAACAGTACAGCATTACATTATATACAACTGAGGACATAATGAACATACTTTATACAGAACAGTACAGAACATTACATTATATACAACTGAGGACATAATGAACATACTTTATACAGAACAGTACAGCATTACATTATATACAACTGAGGACATAATGAACATACTTTATACAGAACAGTACAGCATTACATTATATTATATACAACTGAGGACATAATGAACATACTTTATACAGAACAGTACAGCATTACATTATATACAACTGAGGAAATAATGAACATACTTTGTACAGAACAGTACAGGATTATATTACATTATATACAACTGAGGACATAATGAACATACATAATACAGAACAGTACAGCATTACATTATATTATATACAACTGAGGACATAATGAACATACTTTATACAGAACAGTACAGCATTACATTATATACAACTGAGGACATAATGAACATACTTTGTACAGAACAGTACAGGATTATATTACATTATATACAACTGAGGACATAATGAACATACATAATACAGAACAGTACAGCATTACATTATATATATACAACTGAGGACATAATGAACATACTTTATACAGAACAGTACAGCATTACATTATATATATACAACTGAGGACATAATGAACATACTTAATACAGAACAGTACAGCATTACATTACATTATATACAACTAATGAACATACTTTATACAGACATACATGAACATACTTTATACAGAACAGTACAGCATTACATTATTATACAACTGAGGACATAATGAACATACTTTATACAGAACAGTACAGCATTACATTACATTATATACAACTGAGGACATAATGAACATACTTTGTACAGAACAGTACAGGATTATATTACATTATATACAACTGAGGACATAATGAACATACTTAATACAGAACAGTACAGCATTACATTATATACAACTGAGGACATAATGAACATACTTTATACAGAACAGTACAGCATTACATTATATACAACTGAGGACATAATGAACATACTTTATACAGAACAGTACAGCATTACATTATATACAACTGAGGACATAATGAACATACTTTATACAGAACAGTACAGCATTACATTACATTATATACAACTGAGGACATAATGAACATACTTTATACAGAACAGTACAGCATTACATTACATTATATACAACTGAGGACATAATGAACATACATTATACAGAACAGTACAGCATTACATTATATTATATACAACTGAGGACATAATGAACATACTTTATACAGAACAGTACAGCATTACATTATATACAACTGAGGACATAATGAACATACTTTATACAGAACAGTACAGCATTACATTACATATATACAACTGAGGACATAATGAACATACTTTAATACAGAACAGTACAGCATTACATTATATACAACTGAGGACATAATGAACATACTTTATACAGAACAGTACAGCATTTACATTATATACAACTGAGGACATAATGAACATACTTTATACAGAACAGTACAGCATTACATTATTATATACAACTGAGGACATAATGAACATACTTTATACAGAACAGTACAGCATATTACATTATATACAACTGAGGACATAATGAACATACTTTATACAGAACAGTACAGCATTACATTATATATATATACAACTGAGGACATAATGAACATACTTTATACAGAACAGTACAGCATTACATTATATACAACTGAGGACATAATGAACATACTTTATACAGAACAGTACAGCATTACATTATATACAACTGAGGACATAATGAACATACTTAATACAGAACAGTACAGCATTACATTACATTATATACAACTGAGGACATAATGAACATACTTTATACAGAACAGTACAGCATTACATTATATACAACTGAGGACATAATGAACATACTTTATACAGAACAGTACAGCATTACATTATATTATATACAACTGAGGACATAATGAACATACTTTATACAGAACAGTACAGCATTACATTATTATATACAACTGAGGACATAATGAACATACTTTATACAGAACAGTACAGCATTACATTATATTATATACAACTGAGGACATAATGAACATACTTTATACAGAACAGTACAGCATTACATTATATACAACTGAGGACATAATGAACATACTTAATACAGAACAGTACAGCATTACATTATATACAACTGAGGACATAATGAACATACTTTGTACAGAACAGTACAGGATTATATTACATTATATACAACTGAGGACACAATGAACATACATAATACAGAAATTAATGCTGTACTGTTCTGTATTAAGTATGTTCATTATGTCCTCAGTTGTATATAATGTAATGTAATGCTGTACTGTTCTGTATAAAGTATGTTCATTATGTCCTCAGTTGTATATAATAATGTAATGCTGTACTGTTCTGTATTAAGTATGTTCATTATGTCCTCAGTTGTATATAATGTAATGTAATGCTGTACTGTTCTGTATTATGTATGTTCATTATGTCCTCAGTTGTATTTAATAATGTAATGCTGTACTGTTCTGTATTATGTATGTTCATTATGTCCTCAGTTGTATATAATGTAATGTAATGCTGTACTGTTCTGTATTATGTATGTTCATTATGTCCTCAGTTGTATATAATGTAATGTAATGCTGTACTGTTCTGTATTATGTATGTTCATTATGTCCTCAGTTGTATATAATGTAATGTAATGCTGTACTGTTCTGTATTATGTATGTTCATTATGTCCTCAGTTGTATTTAATAAATGTAATGCTGTACTGTTCTGTATTATGTATGTTCATTATGTCCTCAGTTGTATTTAATGTAATGTAATGCTGTACTGTTCTGTATTATGTATGTTCATTATGTCCTCAGTTGTATTTAATATAATGTAATGCTGTACTGTTCTGTATTATGTATGTTCATTATGTCCTCAGTTGTATTTAATATAATGTAATGCTGTACTGTTCTGTATTATGTATGTTCATTATGTCCTCAGTTGTATATAATGTAATGTAATGCTGTACTGTTCTGTATAAAGTATGTTCATTATGTCCTCAGTTGTATATAATGTAATGTAATGCTGTACTGTTCTGTATTATGTATGTTCATTATGTCCTCAGTTGTATTTAATGTAATGTAATGCTGTACTGTTCTGTATTATGTATGTTCATTATGTCCTCAGTTGTATATAATGTAATGTAATGCTGTACTGTTCTGTATTATGTATGTTCATTATGTCCTCAGTTGTATATAATGTAATGTAATGCTGTACTGTTCTGTATTATGTATGTTCATTATGTCCTCAGTTGTATTTAATGTAATGTAATGCTGTACTGTTCTGTATAATGTATGTTCATTATGTCCTCAGTTGTATTTAATGTAATGTAATGCTGTACTGTTCTGTATTATGTATGTTCATTATGTCCTCAGTTGTATTTAATATAATGTAATGCTGTACTGTTCTGTATTAAGTATGTTCATTATGTCCTCAGTTGTATTTAATATAATGTAATGCTGTACTGTTCTGTATTATGTATGTTCATTATGTCCTCAGTTGTATTTAATGTAATGTAATGCTGTACTGTTCTGTATTATGTATGTTCATTATGTCCTCAGTTGTATTTAATATAATGTAATGCTGTACTGTTCTGTATTATGTATGTTCATTATGTCCTCAGTTGTATTTAATATAATGTAATGCTGTACTGTTCTGTATTATGTATGTTCATTATGTCCTCAGTTGTATATAATGTAATGTAATGCTGTACTGTTCTGTATTATGTATGTTCATTATGTCCTCAGTTGTATATAATGTAATGTAATGCTGTACTGTTCTGTATTATGTATGTTCATTATGTCCTCAGTTGTATTTAATAAATGTAATGCTGTACTGTTCTGTATTAAGTATGTTCATTATGTCCTCAGTTGTATTTAATATAATGTAATGCTGTACTGTTCTGTATTATGTATGTTCATTATGTCCTCAGTTGTATTTAATATAATGTAATGCTAATGCTGTACTGTTCTGTATTAAGTATGTTCATTATGTCCTCAGTTGTATATAATGTAATGTAATGCTGTACTGTTCTGTATTAAGTATGTTCATTATGTCCTCAGTTGTATTTAATGTAATGTAATGCTGTACTGTTCTGTATTATGTATGTTCATTATGTCCTCAGTTGTATTTAATGTAATGTAATGCTGTACTGTTCTGTATTAAGTATGTTCATTATGTCCTCAGTTGTATTTAATGTAATGTAATGCTGTACTGTTCTGTATTAAGTATGTTCATTATGTCCTCAGTTGTATAATATAATGTAATGCTGTACTGTTCTGTATTATGTATGTTCATTATGTCCTCAGTTGTATATAATGTGTAATGCTGTACTGTTCTGTATAAAGTATGTTCATTATGTCCTCAGTTGTATATAATGTAATGTAATGCTGTACTGTTCTGTATAAAGTATGTTCATTATGTCCTCAGTTGTATATAATGTAATGTAATGCTGTACTGTTCTGTATTATGTATGTTCATTATGTCCTCAGTTGTATATAATGTAATGTAATGCTGTACTGTTCTGTATTAAGTATGTTCATTATGTCCTCAGTTGTATATAATGTAATGTAATGCTGTACTGTTCTGTATTATGTATGTTCATTATGTCCTCAGTTGTATTTAATGTAATGTAATGCTGTACTGTTCTGTATTATGTATGTTCATTATGTCCTCAGTTGTATTTAATGTAATGTAATGCTGTACTGTTCTGTATTATGTATGTTCATTATGTCCTCAGTTGTATATAATAATGTAATGCTGTACTGTTCTGTATTATGTATGTTCATTATGTCCTCAGTTGTATTTAATATAATGTAATGCTGTACTGTTCTGTATTATGTATGTTCATTATGTCCTCTGTTGTATTTAATATAATGTAATGCTGTACTGTTCTGTATTATGTATGTTCATTATGTCCTCAGTTGTATTTAATAATGTAATGCTGTACTGTTCTGTATTATGTATGTTCATTATGTCCTCAGTTGTATTTAATGTAATGTAATGCTGTACTGTTCTGTATTATGTATGTTCATTATGTCCTCAGTTGTATTTAATATAATGTAATGCTGTACTGTTCTGTATTATGTATGTTCATTATGTCCTCAGTTGTATTTAATATAATGTAATGCTGTACTGTTCTGTATTATGTATGTTCATTATGTCCTCAGTTGTATTTAATGTAATGTAATGCTGTACTGTTCTGTATTAAGTATGTTCATTATGTCCTCAGTTGTATATAATGTGTAATGCTGTACTGTTCTGTATTATGTATGTTCATTATGTCCTCAGTTGTATTTAATGTAATGTAATGCTGTACTGTTCTGTATTATGTATGTTCATTATGTCCTCAGTTGTATATAATGTAATGTAATGCTGTACTGTTCTGTATTATGTATGTTCATTATGTCCTCAGTTGTATTTAAAGTGATAATGTAATGCTGTACTGTTCTGTATTAAGTATGTTCATTATGTCCTCAGTTGTATATAATGTAATGCTAATGCTGTACTGTTCTGTATTATGTATGTTCATTATGTCCTCAGTTGTATTTAATGTAATGTAATGCTGTACTGTTCTGTATTATGTATGTTCATTATGTCCTCAGTTGTATTTAATGTAATGTAATGCTGTACTGTTCTGTATTAAGTATGTTCATTATGTCCTCAGTTGTATATAATGTAATGTAATGCTGTACTGTTCTGTATTAAGTATGTTCATTATGTCCTCAGTTGTATATATAATGTAATGCTGTACTGTTCTGTATTATGTATGTTCATTATGTCCTCAGTTGTATTTAATAAATGTAATGCTGTACTGTTCTGTATTATGTATGTTCATTATGTCCTCAGTTGTATATAATGTAATGTAATGCTGTACTGTTCTGTATTATGTATGTTCATTATGTCCTCAGTTGTATTTAATAAATGTAATGCTGTACTGTTCTGTATTATGTATGTTCATTATGTCCTCAGTTGTATTTAATATAATGTAATGCTGTACTGTTCTGTATTATGTATGTTCATTATGTCCTCAGTTGTATTTAATATGTAATGTAATGCTGTACTGTTCTGTATGTTCTGTATTATGTATGTTCATTATGTCCTCAGTTGTATTTAATGTAATGTAATGCTGTACTGTTCTGTATTATGTATGTTCATTATGTCCTCAGTTGTATTTAATGTAATGTAATGCTGTACTGTTCTGTATTATGTATGTTCATTATGTCCTCAGTTGTATTTAATATAATGTAATGCTGTACTGTTCTGTATTATGTATGTTCATTATGTCCTCTGTTGTATTTAATATAATGTAATGCTGTACTGTTCTGTATTATGTATGTTCATTATGTCCTCAGTTGTATTTAATGTAATGCTGTACTGTTCTGTATTGTGTATGTTCATTATGTCCTCAGTTGTATATAATGTAATGTAATGCTGTACTGTTCTGTATTATGTATGTTCATTATGTCCTCAGTTGTATTTAATGTAATGTAATGCTGTACTGTTCTGTATTATGTATGTTCATTATGTCCTCAGTTGTATATAATGTAATGTAATGCTGTACTGTTCTGTATTATGTATGTTCATTATGTCCTCTGTTGTATTTAATATAATGTAATGCTGTACTGTTCTGTATTATTTATGTTCATTATATCCTCAGTTGTATTTAATGTAATCTAATGCTGTAATGTTCTGTATTATGTATGTTCATTATGTCCTCAGTTGTATTTAATGTGTAATGCTGTACTGTTCTGTATTAAGTATGTTCATTATGTCCTCAGTTGTATATAATAATGTAATGCTGTAATGTTCTGTATAAAGTATGTTCATTATGTCCTCAGTTGTATATAATGTAATGTAATGCTGTACTGTTCTGTATAAAGTATGTTCATTATGTCCTCAGTTGTATATAATGTAATGTAATGCTGTACTGTTCTGTATTATGTATGTTCATTATGTCCTCAGTTGTATTTAATATAATGTAATGCTGTACTGTTCTGTATTATGTATGTTCATTATGTCCTCAGTTGTATTTAATATAATGTAATGCTGTACTGTTCTGTATTATGTATGTTCATTATGTCCTCAGTTGTATTTAATATAATGTAATGCTGTACTGTTCTGTATTATGTATGTTCATTATGTCCTCAGTTGTATTTAATATAATGTAATGCTGTACTGTTCTGTATTATGTATGTTCATTATGTCCTCAGTTGTATTTAATAAATGTAATGCTGTACTGTTCTGTATTAAGTATGTTCATTATGTCCTCAGTTGTATATAATGTAATGTAATGCTGTACTGTTCTGTATTAAGTATGTTCATTATGTCCTCAGTTGTATATAATGTAATGTAATGCTGTACTGTTCTGTATTAAGTATGTTCATTATGTCCTCAGTTGTATATAATGTAATGTAATGCTGTACTGTTCTGTATTAAGTATGTTCATTATGTCCTCAGTTGTATATAATGTAATGTAATGCTGTACTGTTCTGTATTAAGTATGTTCATTATGTCCTCAGTTGTATTTAATAAATGTAATGCTGTACTGTTCTGTATTATGTATGTTCATTATGTCCTCAGTTGTATATAATGTAATGTAATGCTGTACTGTTCTGTATTATGTATGTTCATTATGTCCTCAGTTGTATTAATAATAATGTAATGCTGTACTGTTCTGTATTATGTATGTTCATTATGTCCTCAGTTGTATTTAATAAATGTAATGCTGTACTGTTCTGTATTATGTATGTTCATTATGTCCTCAGTTGTATTTAATAATGTAATGCTGTACTGTTCTGTATTATGTATGTTCATTATGTCCTCAGTTGTATTTAATATAATGTAATGCTGTACTGTTCTGTATTATGTATGTTCATTATGTCCTCAGTTGTATTTAATATAATGTAATGCTGTACTGTTCTGTATTATGTATGTTCATTATGTCCTCAGTTGTATTATAATATAATGTAATGCTGTACTGTTCTGTATTATGTATGTTCATTATGTCCTCAGTTGTATTTAATAATGTAATGCTGTACTGTTCTATATAAAGTATGTTCATTATGTCCTCAGTTGTATATAATGTAATGTAATGCTGTACTGTTTTGTATTATGTATGTTCATTATGTCCTCAGTTGTATTTAATATAATGTAATGCTGTACTATTCTGTATAAAGTATGTTCATTATGTCCTCAGTTGTATATAATGTAATGTAATGCTGTACTGTTCTGTATTAAGTATGTTCATTATGTCCTCAGTTGTATATAATGTAATGCTGTACTATTCTGTATAAAGTATGTTCATTATGTCATCAGTTGTATATAATGTAATGTAATGCTGTACTGTTCTGTATTATGTATGTTCATTATGTCCTCAGTTGTATTAATGTAATGTAATGCTGTACTGTTCTGTATTATGTATGTTCATTATGTCCTCAGTTGTATATAATAATGTAATGCTGTACTGTTCTGTATTATGTATGTTCATTATGTCCTCAGTTGTATATAATGTAATGTAATGCTGTACTGTTCTGTATTATGTATGTTCATTATGTCCTCAGTTGTATATAATGTAATGTAATGCTGTACTGTTCTGTATTAAGTATGTTCATTATGTCCTCAGTTGTATTTAATGTAATGTAATGCTGTACTGTTCTGTATTATGTATGTTCATTATGTCCTCAGTTGTATTTAATGTAATGTAATGCTGTACTGTTCTGTATTATGTATGTTCATTATGTCCTCAGTTGTATTTAATAAATGTAATGCTGTACTGTTCTGTATTATGTATGTTCATTATGTCCTCAGTTGTATATAATGTAATGTAATGCTGTACTGTTCTGTATTATGTATGTTCATTATGTCCTCTGTTGTATTTAATATAATGTAATGCTGTACTGTTCTGTATTATGTATGTTCATTATGTCCTCAGTTGTATTTAATATAATGTAATGCTGTACTGTTCTGTATTATGTATGTTCATTATGTCCTCAGTTGTATATAATGTAATGTAATGCTGTACTGTTCTGTATTATGTATGTTCATTATGTCCTCAGTTGTATATAATGTAATGCTGTACTGTTCTGTATTATGTATGTTCATTATGTCCTCAGTTGTATTTAATGTAATGTAATGCTGTACTGTTCTGTATTATGTATGTTCATTATGTCCTCAGTTGTATATATAATGTAATGCTGTACTGTTCTGTATTATGTATGTTCATTATGTCCTCAGTTGTATTTAATAATGTAATGCTGTACTGTTCTGTATTATGTATGTTCATTATGTCCTCAGTTGTATTTAATAAATGTAATGCTGTACTGTTCTGTATTATGTATGTTCATTATGTCCTCAGTTGTATTTAATGTAATGTAATGCTGTACTGTTCTGTATAATGTATGTTCATTATGTCCTCAGTTGTATATATATGTAATGCTGTACTGTTCTGTATTATGTATGTTCATTATGTCCTCAGTTGTATTTAATATAATGTAATGCTGTACTGTTCTGTATTATGTATGTTCATTATGTCCTCAGTTGTATTTAATATAATGTAATGCTGTACTGTTCTGTATTATGTATGTTCATTATGTCCTCAGTTGTATTTAATATAATGTAATGCTGTACTGTTCTGTATAATGTATGTTCATTATGTCCTCAGTTGTATATAATAAATGTAATGCTGTACTGTTCTGTATTATGTATGTTCATTATGTCCTCAGTTGTATTTAATAATGTAATGCTGTAATGTTCTGTATTATGTATGTTCATTATGTCCTCAGTTGTTAATGTAATGCTGTACTGTTCTGTATTGTGTATGTTCATTATGTCCTCAGTTGTATTTAATGTTATGCTGTAATGTTCTGTATGTTCTGTATTAAGTATGTTCATTATGTCCTCAGTAGTATATAATGTAATGCTGTACTGTTCTGTATAAAGTATGTTCATTATGTCCTCAGTTTTATATAATGTAATTTAATGCTGTACTGTTCTGTATAAAGTTTGTTCGTTATGTCCTCAGTAGTATATAATGTTATGCTGTAATGTTCTGTATAAAGTATGTTTATTATGTCCTCAGTTGTATATAATGTAATGTAATGCTGTACTGTTCTGTATAAAGTATGTTCGTTATGTCCTCAGTTGTATAATGTTCAATGTCCTCAGTTGTATTTAATAAATGTAATGCTGTACTGTTCTGTATTGTGTATGTTCATTATGTCCTCAGTTGTATTTAATGTTATGCTGTAATGTTCTGTATTATGTATGTTCATTATGTCCTCAGTTGTATATATATGTCCTCAGTAGTATATAATGTAATGCTGTACTGTTCTGTATTAAAGTATGTTCATTATGTCCTCAGTTGTATATAATGTAATGTAATGCTGTACTGTTCTGTATAAAGTATGTTCATTATGTCCTCAGTTGTATATAATGTAATGTAATGCTGTACTGTTCTGTATTATGTATGTTCATTATGTCCTCAGTTGTATTTAATGTATTTAATGTAATGTAATGCTGTACTGTTCTGTATTATGTATGTTCATTATGTCCTCATTGTATTTAATGTAATGTAATGCTGTACTGTTCTGTATTATGTATGTTCATTATGTCCTCAGTTGTATTTATGTAATGTGTAATGTTCTGTATTATGTATGTTCTCAGTTGTATTTAATGCTAATGTATGTTCATTATGTCCTCAGTTGTATTTAATATAATGTAATGCTGTACTGTTCTGTATTATGTATGTTCATTATGTCCTCAGTTGTATTTAATATAATGTAATGCTGTACTGTTCTGTATTATGTATGTTCATTATGTCCTCAGTTGTATTTAATATAATGTAATGCTGTACTGTTCTGTATTATTTATGTTCATTATGTCCTCAGTTGTATTTAATGTTATGCTGTAATGTTCTGTATAAAGTATGTTTATTATGTCCTCAGTTGTATATAATGTAATATAATGCTGTACTGTTCTATAAAAAGTATGTTCATTATGTCCTCTGTTGTATTTAATATAATGTAATGCTGTACTGTTCTGTATAAAGTATGTTCGTTATGTCCTCAGTTGTTAATAATGTAATGCTTTACTGTTCTGTATTATGTATGTTCATTATGTCCTCAGTTTTATATAATGTAATTTAATGCTGTACTGTTCTGTATAAAGTTTGTTCATTATGTCCTCAGTAGTATTATAATGTAATGCTGTAATGTTCTGTATTATGTATGTTCATTATGTCCTCAGTTGTATATAATGTAATGTAATGCTGTACTGTTCTGTATAAAGTATGTTCATTATGTCCTCAGTTGTATATAATGTAATGTAATGCTGTACTGTTCTGTATTATGTATGTTCATTATGTCCTCAGTTGTATTTAATATAATGTAATGCTGTACTGTTCTGTATTATGTATGTTCATTATGTCCTCTGTTGTATTTAATACAATGTAATGCTGTACTGTTCTGTATTATGTATGTTCATTATGTCCTCAGTTGTATTTAATATAATGTAATGCTGTACTGTTCTGTATTATGTATGTTCATTATGTCCTCAGTTGTATTTAATATAATGTAATGCTGTACTGTTCTGTATTATGTATGTTCATTATGTCCTCAGTTGTATTTAATGTAATGCTGTAATGTTCTGTACTGTTCTGTATTAAAGTATGTTCATTATGTCCTCAGTTGTATATAATGTAATGTAATGCTGTACTGTTCTGTATTATGTATGTTCATTATGTCCTCAGTTGTATATAATGTAATGCTGTAATTATGTATGTTCATTATGTCCTCAGTTGTATTAATGTAATGTAATGCTGTACTGTTCTGTATTATGTATGTTCATTATGTCCTCAGTTGTATATAATGTAATGCTGTAATGTTCTGTATTATGTATGTTCATTATGTCCTCAGTTGTATTTAATGTAAATGTAATGCTGTACTGTTCTGTATTAAAGTATGTTCATTATGTCCTCAGTTGTATAATATAATGTAATGCTGTACTGTTCTGTATTAAGTATGTTCATTATGTCCTCAGTTGTATATAATGTAATGTAATGCTGTACTGTTCTGTATTAAAGTATGTTCATTATGTCCTCAGTTGTATATTAATGTAATGTAATGCTGTACTGTTCTGTATTAAGTATGTTCATTATGTCCTCAGTTGTATTTAATATAATGTTCTGTATTATGTCCTCAGTTGTATATAATGTAATGTAATGCTGTACTGTTCTGTATTAAGTATGTTCATTATGTCCTCAGTTGTATTTAATGTAATGTAATGCTGTACTGTTCTGTATTAAGTATGTTCATTATGTCCTCAGTTGTATTTAATATAATGTAATGCTGTACTGTTCTGTATTATGTATGTTCATTATGTCCTCAGTTGTATATGTTAATGTAATGCTGTACTGTTCTGTATAAAGTATGTTCATTATGTCCTCAGTTGTATATAATGTAATGCTGTACTGTTCTGTATAAAGTATGTTCATTATGTCCTCAGTTGTATATAATGTAATGTAATGCTGTACTGTTCTGTATAAAGTATGTTCATTATGTCCTCAGTTGTATATAATGTAATGTAATGCTGTACTGTTCTGTATTATGTATGTTCATTATGTCCTCAGTTGTATTTAATAATGTAATGCTGTACTGTTCTGTATTATGTATGTTCATTATGTCCTCAGTTGTATATAATGTAATGCTGTACTGTTCTGTATTAAGTATGTTCATTATGTCCTCAGTTGTATATAATGTAATGTAATGCTGTACTGTTCTGTATTATGTATGTTCATTATGTCCTCAGTTGTATTTAATAATGTAATGCTGTACTGTTCTGTATTATGTATGTTCATTATGTCCTCAGTTGTATTTAATGTAATGTAATGCTGTACTGTTCTGTATTATGTATGTTCATTATGTCCTCAGTTGTATTTAATATAATGTAATGCTGTACTGTTCTGTATTATGTATGTTCATTATGTCCTCAGTTGTATTTAATATAATGTAATGCTGTACTGTTCTGTATTATGTATGTTCATTATGTCCTCAGTTGTATTTAATATAATGTAATGCTGTACTGTTCTGTATTATGTATGTTCATTATGTCCTCAGTTGTATTTAATATAATGTAATGCTGTACTGTTCTGTATTATGTATGTTCATTATGTCCTCAGTTGTATTTAATATAATGTAATGCTGTACTGTTCTGTATTATGTATGTTCATTATGTCCTCAGTTGTATATAATGTAATGCTGTACTGTTCTGTATAAAGTATGTTCATTATGTCCTCAGTTTTATATAATGTAATTTAATGCTGTACTGTTCTGTATAAAGTTTGTTCGTTATGTCCTCAGTAGTATATAATGTAATGCTGTAATGTTCTGTATAAAGTATGTTTATTATGTCCTCAGTTGTATATAATGTAATGTAATGCTGTACTGTTCTGTATAAAGTATGTTCGTTATGTCCTCAGTTGTTAATGTAATGCTGTACTGTTCTGTATTGTGTATGTTCATTATGTCCTCAGTTGTATTTAATGTTATGCTGTAATGTTCTGTATTATGTATGTTCATTATGTCCTCAGTTGTATATAATGTAATGCTGTACTGTTCTGTATTATGTATGTTCATTATGTTCATTATGTCCTCAGTTGTATATATGTAATGCTGTACTGTTCTGTATTATGTATGTTCATTATGTCCTCAGTTGTATTTAATAGTTGTAATGCTGTACTGTTCTGTATTGCTGTATGTTCATTATGTCCTCAGTTGTATTAATGTGTATAAAGTTTCATTATGTAATGTGTAATGCTGTTCTGTATTATGTATGTTCATTTAGTTGTATTTAATGTAATGCTGTACTGTTGCTGTACTGTATTATGTATGTTCATTATGTCCTCAGTTGTATTTAATAAATGTAATGCTGTACTGTTCTGTATTATGTATGTTCATTATGTCCTCAGTTGTATTTAATATAATGTAATGCTGTACTGTTCTGTATTATGTATGTTCATTATGTCCTCAGTTGTATTTAATATAATGTAATGCTGTAATGCTGTTCATTATGTCCTCTGTATTTAATATAATGTAATGCTGTACTGTTCTGTATTATGTATGTTCATTATGTCCTCAGTTGTATTTAATATAATGTAATGCTGTACTGTTCTGTATTATTTATGTTCATTATGTCCTCAGTTGTATTTAATGTTATGCTGTAATGTTCTGTATAAAGTATGTTTATTATGTCCTCAGTTGTATATAATGTAATATAATGCTGTACTGTTCTATAAAAAGTATGTTCATTATGTCCTCTGTTGTATTTAATATAATGTAATGCTGTACTGTTCTGTATAAAGTATGTTCGTTATGTCCTCAGTTGTTAATAATGTAATGCTTTACTGTTCTGTATTATGTATGTTCATTATGTCCTCAGTTTTATATAATGTAATTTAATGCTGTACTGTTCTGTATAAAGTTTGTTCGTTATGTCCTCAGTAGTTTATAATGTAATGCTGTAATGTTCTGTATTATGTATGTTCATTATGTCCTCAGTTGTATATAATGTAATTTAATGCTGTACTGTTCTGTATAAAGTATGTTCATTATGTCCTCAGTTGTATATAATGTAATGTAATGCTGTACTGTTCTGTATTATGTATGTTCATTATGTCCTCAGTTGTATTTAATTTAATGTAATGCTGTACTGTTCTGTATTATGTATGTTCATTATGTCCTCTGTTGTATTTAATATAATGTAATGTAATGCTGTACTGTTCTGTATTATGTATGCTGTACTGTTCTGTATTATGTCCTCAGTTGTATTTAATATAATGTAATGCTGTACTGTTCTGTATTATGTATGTTCATTATGTCCTCAGTTGTATTTAATATAATGTAATGCTGTACTGTTCTGTATTATGTATGTTCATTATGTCCTCAGTTGTATGTAATGTAATGCTGTATGTTCTGTATGTCCTCAGTTGTATTTAATATAATGTAATGCTGTACTGTTCTGTATTATGTATGTTCATTATGTCCTCAGTTGTATTTAATATAATGTAATGCTGTACTGTTCTGTATTATGTATGTTCATTATGTCCTCAGTTGTATTTAATATAATGTAATGCTGTACTGTTCTGTATTATGTATGTTCATTATGTCCTCTGTTGTATTTAATATAATGTAATGCTGTACTGTTCTGTATTATGTATGTTCATTATGTCCTCAGTTGTATTTAATATAATGTAATGCTGTACTGTTCTGTATTATGTATGTTCATTATGTCCTCTGTTGTATTTAATATAATGTAATGCTGTACTGTTCTGTATTATGTATGTTCATTATGTCCTCAGTAGTATATAATGTAATGCTGTACTGTTCTGTATAAAGTATGTTCATTATGTCCTCAGTTTTATATAAAGTAATTTAATGCTGTACTGTTCTGTATAAAGTTTGTTCGTTATGTCCTCAGTAGTATATAATGTTATGCTGTAATGTTCTGTATAAAGTATGTTTATTATGTCCTCAGTTGTATATAATGTAATGTAATGCTGTACTGTTCTGTATAAAGTATGTTCGTTATGTCCTCAGTTGTTAATGTAATGCTGTACTGTTCTGTATTGTGTATGTTCATTATGTCCTCAGTTGTATTTAATGTTATGCTGTAATGTTCTGTATGAAGTATGTTTATTATGTCCTCAGT
>CM055734.1:21464420-21493345 GCA_029465975.1 Dallia pectoralis | reverse complement strand
AGTTGATTAATTGTTTAAATGGCGTGATGTGTAAGGAGATTCAAACCAGAAGGGTTTAAGGGTGATGTAATGTTGAAACCTGAAGGTTTCCAGAAACCACAGGACAATAACTCCTAATGGTTTATGTTTCCTAAAGCTATCATATAAACAATACAAAGTGTTCAACTATACCTCTGGTTCCTTCAGTGTCCAAGATTTTGTTTCCCTGGCCGTCAGTGAGGATTTGTTGGCCCTCTTGTTCTAAAGAATCGTTGACTTTACTGATGATGCCAGTAACCGAAGCCTCAAAATCTGAAAAACGCACTGTTAGCGTTTTGCTTGTCTCCAACTTGCCATCCACAACTTCAGCAATGAAGATGGTCCTGAATATTGATAAGAAAACAAAGATTTATTTGACTGATTTTAAATTGCTTAGGACGTATTCCTATAAAACAGCCATAATCCTATCATACAGTATAATATACAGCTCAATAATATACTAGTTTAGTATAATCGTAAAACTGTTGTGTTATTTTCAGGTTAACACAATGGTTAACATTGGTGTAATAACATGTGTAATACAAACATTATGAGAAGTGAAAGGTTTATTTGGTCACCTTTGGAACGTTTTTGTCACTGTGGCTCTTGGAATTGCAGATGCCCTTACAGCAGAACCTGAAGCAGCGCTGGGTGGGCGGTGGAAGGAAAAGCGGCTTTGGTTGTGTGTTACTGGTAAACTCCCGGCAGATGACTCCTCCACGCTGACACTCTCACCGTGCACCTCGTAATGCCCCCTTACTATGAGCCCTACTATCTGTCTTGTGTCTAACTGTCTATTCGTACCCACACTAGCTAGCTAATCGGACAGGGACAGTCATTTCCGGGTCACACAAGTTGAGCCAATGAAATACAAAAATCTAGTTTGGGCGAAGGGCCGTTTTTTCATTTTTATTTTTTGGATCTGAACATGAAATCAGAAGTTGTAAAAAGTAGGCGTTATTTGTGTTTTAGTATCAGATTCAAAAACAAAAATCAAAATAACAAATCGTTTTTCATTTTCCGATTTTGGACTTTCAATTGAATATGAAAAGAACGAATGATACACGGATTTTATCCGATTGTCTTTGATGTGTTTGTAAATGGAAATTGGAAATTCAAATACGTGTGTAAAAGTGGTCAGTGTATATTTTGGTCATTGAATTTTCATTTCATAAACGGGTATTAAAAAACAAAAAACGACTCGTTATTTGATTTTCGTTTCAAGAACAAAATTAAAAAACAAAGCATTTTTCCTTTTCATTGTAAAAAAAACGGAAAAAATAAATATTTTTTTTTGTTGATTTTCATTTTCTATTTAGTCACAAGAAAACAAAAACGAAAAAAGCACTGGTTTTTCATATTCTGAGACCGGATGTTGTCATAAGGGAGGGGCGTTTCTAGGCATAGGTAACCTAGGCGGTCGCCTAGGGCCCCATCTGCTGAGGGGCGCCGAAAGGGCACCAACTCTCCACCTCCTCACACGTAAATAACAAAAATGTATAAGGAGAAAAGAAAATGTATTTCATTTCAATTATTATAAAAATAGAACTCCAGACTTATTTTTTGTTATAGAGACATGAAATTGTCTTAACACTAGGAACGCCAGAGCTGTTTTCACCTCTTAAATCGCCAGAGCCCCGCGCCCGCCAGCCTCATTAACATACGCTGTGTAACCTGGCATCAACAGCATCAGATCATCTACTGTGTTGTCATCCTAAATGAAATGAATTACGATGAATTATGAAGTAACATTATTGTCTAATGTAATAAGCAATAGGCAGGCGCATGACTATGGAAAAAAATCTGTCTCACCAGATTCTGAAACTGAAAACTTCTAGCACTGAATTTATTTGCATTGAAATAAATCATCTGAATTATTTTTGCAGTGAAAATCTTTCTACAAAAAATAATTACATGCAAGAAATTTCAGTGCAAAAAAATTCAGTGTTCGAAATTCAGAAACAACATCCGGGATACCAAGGAAAAGAAATCAATTCCATCTCAACTCCAACCAACATCCAGCTTTCAAGTTCCGGGTTTACGTTTTAACTGGTGATCATGTTAACTGATGACATTGCAGATGCGACGTGGGCGTGTCATTAGAAACTGGCTGGGAAGTTTAATGTAGTTGACCGTAACGATGTTCAAAATAATGCAAACGTCAATAAATCGTTCAAATGTTCTTAACAAGTTTTGAACAGAAATGTGTGTCAAGTTAGATGAGCAGTACACATGACAGTCTGTTTACAGTAGGCAGCACCTATAGACATAATATACCTGTCTTTGGCAGCACTTGTCTCATTGGCCTATTTGTGACAACATCCGGTCTCAGAATATGAAAAACCAGTGCTTTTTTCGTTTTTGTTTTCTTGTGACTTAATATTTTCTTATATGAAATAGAAAATGAAAATCAACAAATTTTTTTAAATTTAGTTCTTCCGTTTTTTACAATGAAAAGGAAAAATGCTTTGTTTAAAAATTTTGTTCTTGAAACGAAAATCAAATAACGAGTCATTTTATGTTTTTTAATACCCGTTTATTAAATGAAAATTCAATGACCAAAATATACACTGACCATTTTTGTTTATGTCCCTTCAAAACGAATATCCGTTGGCCGTTAAATACACGGACCCTCATAGCTCCACCTTGATAAAGTGCCCCATAGCAGACAGATTTAAAGAAGGTCAACAGTGATGAGGCTATCTAGTGTATCTAGCAAGCCAAGGGATAAAACACATTTTCACTACTTCATCAAATAATAACAAAAGATTAATAGCCAAATGTATTAAACAACATAACTAATAGAGCACTCACATACCTACAATTAACACTGTAACTTGTAAATTAAATAATGTAAGTTGCTATACACAACTGCCTCAGATGCTGTTTCTAGTGACTGAGGGAGAAAACATGTAACTCGACATTCACTGGTCAAACCTACATTTAACCTTCGTTAAATATATATAATATAAGGGCATATGCATATATCTGACCACATATAAAGCCACAATACAAACTTTGATGAAGTACTAACACTAATTCCAATAAGTATTTCCTCTCAGGTATTGTTGCTTCCAAGCTATAAAGTAGCTTACAGTTAACATGACTAACCAAAGTTCTATGAATAGGCCAAATGTATAAACAGACAAATAGAGTGCATACATACAGCTACAATAAACTTTAAAACCTGTTAAATTGATGTACGTTGTAGGAAATGCGATGCACTACTGGCGTCTGAAGCAACAGTTTCTAAGAAATGATCAGCAACATGCATGTCGGCATTTTTACAACGCTAGCTAGCGTTGGTCACGTCATTCCTGTCAGGTATATATTTTCCACCTTAAATAGCTTAAACATTTTAAATGACTTACCAAAATTGTATGACGATGACACCGAAAGTCGTTGGGGAAATATTCCAATACAGCAGCCGTTAGATTATAAGAATTGTTTTAACAGGTTTCGCAGTAGCAAGTCCCAGATAGCATACTGTTATCGGTCCGCCAGCTATATAAGAGCGGCATGCCGCCAGTCGTTTTGTTACAAGCGGTCCACCGGCGGCTCACGGGCGGCAAACCACCCTCATGTTTCAGCTGACGGTCCAGCGGCGGACTGCGAGCTGAACGCTCCTAAACGGCTTAAGGGCAACGGATCTAAACGAGGCTGATCGACTGACCACCCAGCCCCGCAGTTTGTCTGAGGGCTGATTGGCACGGTGTAGTGTTGCCAATGGTGATTCAAAACAAACATGTACAGAAAAATGTAATGTCATTTCGCACAAGGAACTGACTATTTCAATTCCTCTAATATAATAAATATTATAATTATTTTCCTGTGTTATTTAATCATATTAATATGTGACAATTGTGAAATATTTAGTCTCCCTGAGGATTAAATCTTTAGTCCCATCACTTTGTTATAATGAATTAATTTAAAGTTCAGATTTGTTTTTATATTGAACAGAATGCATTTGTAGGCTATATATTATGCAATTCACACAGCTATATTCACACACTTATTACTGCCCAAATTCTCTTAAGTGCTCAACTTCAGTTAGTCAAAAGACAATTGTATGTAGCTGTACTAAAGCCATCCATGATTGCTATTCAGTTATTTTTATACATATTGTTATTTATAACTTTAATAAAATTCCAACAGACATCAGCTTATGTAAAAAAGATATATATTTCCCAGGCCGATTATGCAGTGCAATAGGCAGAAACAATGTATAAAAACACATGTGCAACCAATTACAATCCTTACCAACTGGGTCAAGGTACCAATTTTAAGGGTGCAGAGTTTCTCACTGTGAACATTCACTACCCTTACAGCCTAATAGGTTTATTTGTGTACCACTTTAGGAAATTGTATGGCAGAGAGTACATTACATATAACATACATGACCTACTCTACCTCTAATGATGATCAGAGAGTACATTACATATAACATACATGACCTACTCTACCTCTAATGATGATCAGAGTACATTACATATAACTAAGTGTTCTGGATAACATCTTGCTTCCCAATCGAGTACTTTCTGTGACAACTGAAAATGATCCCCAAATCTAACAACTTCAGAAGACTCCTCTACTGTCCTTTCCTCTTGTCTCATAATACTCTTTCCGTTTGTTCCGTGTTTTTATAAGTAGATCCTTGCAGACCTAGCAGCTGTGGGCAAAGTCCCACACCTCACAAACATCTACCAGGTCCTGGTAGGAGCACCTAAAGAAAGGGAGAAAAAAATAATGTTAGAAGACATATTTTGAAAATGTGACCATAACTCATCCTACCATAACCGCTTATTGTGCATCCATCATCTACAACATCAATTCTATAAGTCTGGAAAATGCTTGCAAGTAAACATTCCGTATACACAGGGTATAGCCAACACACCAGCAATGCAGTCAAAAAAAGTAACTGAAATGTTACTTTTATTGAAATGTTGCCAAATACCCTAATTAGTTGTGAGATGTTCCACCATGTTCTTTTTCTGTATACTGTAATTACACAACTTATACAGTCTTTTGGTGCCCCTGACAGAGGAGTTGGTATCTCAGTGGTAGAGTGCATGTTCTGTATGTATGATGTCCTGGGTTCCTATTGGAGGAGTTAGTATCTCAGTGGTAGAGTGCATGTTCTGTATGTATGATGTCCTGGGTTCCTATTGGAGGAGTTAGTATCTCAGTGGTAGAGTATATGTTCTGTATGTATGATGTCCTGGGTTCCAACAGAAGTGTGTACAATGTAAAGACACAAGATTATCATTTTGTGTGGATGAATATGCCTCTGCTATTTTAGCCTTATTTTGAGGTAAAATCAGCAAGGCTTTTGGTTGGCTTAAAATTAGACACACAACAAAAGATTAATATGATGTGGACAAAAAAAAATCAGATCTTTACAACAGAGGATGAATAGTTCTTACCTCAAAGTGGTCTTCTGCGAAGATGAGACCACCAGAAGAGCGGATCTCGGACAGGTAAGCATACACAATCTGTCTGACACACAGTGAATACTGTTAATTATGAATTATTTATATTAACAGTATGAGTCACACCATTGAGTTACAGCCTAATATCATTCAGAAAAAACACATCTGTATGGCAACTTACTAAATAAACAGTTTATTTAAGGACTGAATGAATGGCTTATTTAAGAGATCAGCATATGTCTCGAGCACAGTATAGTGTCTTCTTGCATATAATGTCTCGAGCATATAGTGCCAGCTCGAGCAGAATATCCGACTGATAAACCGTTTGCCTTTTACTACCGACAACCGTTAAAGCATCCTCAGATCGAGAGTACTACCTCAAGAGTACTACCTAGTCTGAGACATTTTTTATTCAAATTTATGAATTTAATTAATCATTTCGTTAATACCTGTACATAGTGAATTAGTTCATGGTTCTAGATATCTTGTAGATTTTATAATCAATCGTTTTTTGCTAACTACAGTACCTGCTTGTTTTTGCAGTCTTTTTTACCAATTTCCCTCAGTTTTTCCTGTTTCTACTATAAATTACAACACGTAAGTATACACTAATTTATTGAGAATGTTTTCAGAAAAATGTACAGTGTTAACAGAACTAACCCAACGTAATATCTAGAGTCGGGTAAACCGGCTAGCTAGTTGTATAACACAGTGCTAACTTACGTCAATGAGCTCATTCCTAACGTCAGCACTATCAGAAAGGCAGGTTTGTGTTAGCCACCAAACACCAATCTACAATGCTTCGCCAAATCATAATCTTGCAGAACTTACCTTTGAATATGAAAATAACAAGCAGATTCCTTTTAGACTGGGCAGAAACACCGCATAAAATCGGCTGGATGTTCGCAGCTACTTCAAACTTGAATAATGCTCAACATCCGGTAGGGAGAGCCATGGTGAAAAAACACCCCTAAAAATCAATGATGAATCGTTCGCGTCGAGCCTAGTAGGTGACGGTTAAGAGCCGGCTCGCATATCAGAAGAGCCGGATATATTTATAAAAAATAAGATCACCACATTATATCCTGGAAATTACATGTACTATATATTTTTTTCATTAGTCAAAAAATATACGAATGTTACCCTATCTCTTTCTGGTAATCAATTGTTTGTCTTATAATAATTTCATTCCAATATTATTTATAGAAATAATTTAAAATATAAATCAGAGGACAAGAGCGACGACGAAGAAGAGGTTGGGCGGTTTCCCAGTGTTCAAAAAGCACCGAGATTTAAAGGCCCCCCAAAAAGAGCAAGTTCGTGTTTTTTTTAAATGTATGACTGTACTACTATTGCTCTATGTAACATAGTGCATTTTATCCAGCAACTAATCAGCCATTTACTTTAATGATTTAACAGAATCAAACAAACAACTTCCTTATGACCAAGCACTGAACTATATGAAAGCCACTGACCAATCTGAAGACCACTGCCAGATATCAATTTCATATAGAAATTACCCTGCATATAAAAACACTAAAACAACCTGAACTCACTCCTGCAAGAATGCATGGTCACCTGTCTCCATAAAAGGCAAGCAAATCAAAACCTTTTTCTTTCACTGATACAGATTCTGTCCAGTTCCATGCCTCTCCACCAACACCCATGCCCACTTTGGGTCACCAACCTAGATGTAACTTTGTTCTGTCTTGTGTTTTTAACATTCAATTATTAACATTCAGCATCAAAAATATATAAATCTAATGCACATCTCTCTATAATAATTAACAGGACATGGAGGATAAAGGTTCCCCACAGACCCGGCACCTCAGGGCAAGTACAGTACAAGTACTAATCAGAGCTGCTCTCTATAATGTAATATTTGTCTTTGCACCAAAATGGGGCCCTGAGGTGGCATTGGGGCCATGTATCACAGCATAAAGTGTTTCTTTGTTTTTTTTAGACTTCAACAGATAAATACTCCAGCATTTGAGGGAGCTGGCCGAGGAACTTAAGGATGTGAAACAGCATGTTTCATTAAACACAGCCCTTTTACAGAGCCTGACAGCCGGAACCAACATGGACATGTCCATCCCACCAGACCTCGTCCTTCTACTGCACAGAAACATGCTGCAGGACATTGAGAGAGGGCTTGGGCAAAATCCAGATTCAACCGAGAAATTGGTAAAAAAAATGTTTTATTTTATATACCCTTATACTTAATGCTGTTTGCGAAATCAATGCATCCTTCACTTTGAAGAAGCCCTTTGTCATTAGCTTATGAATCATAAAAGCCTAATTAAATAGCAAATGACAGAATTAACAGATGTTGTTTTTTATTCTACAGGTTACTTACTTAGCCTCACGAGGAGGCAAAAACTTAAAGGACTCGGTGAAAAGAATATTTCAGAGCCTCTTCACAAACCACCTCTCCATCCAGATGAACTAAACAGGGTCGGGACAGAAGGTGTCCTTTAACAACCTCCACCTGAAGAGAGTCATCCACAGTGAGTTAAAGTTCACACTGATCTCAATCTGTGAAATCAATCATATAAATGAAGGGGGGGGGGGGGTGAGCAGCCCGTCGCTACTGGCAGCTTCTAACTAGTGTATCTGGAAGTATAGAAGTGAGACATTTACTAAATAGCTTAAAAGGTGGGACTACATTTAAAAGTAGGACTACATTTTTACAAATTATCAGCACTAATTTGCACTCTAAGCCACTTGACACTACTGTCCAAGAGCTTACTTCGATAATCTTCTTTCTCAGGAGCTGCAGAACCCTGCAACCAAGGAGGCAACCGAAGAGGCTCTCCAAAGAGAAGTGAGCAGATTCCTGAAGGGGGCATCCGACCGAGAGGGCGGTAGAAGACAGCGCCGGCTGGCGAAGCCCAGAGCAGAACATTGAAGTTCAAAACAGAACAAAAAAAACATTTATTTTACTTTAAAAATGTTTTGAGTTATTTCTTTAAGCATATATATTTTATAACTCAATGAAATGTTTAATTTCAAAATAAACTAATATGTGGAATTATATTATAAACTAAAATTGTATTATATTTAAAGGTCATTATAAAAAAATGTCCTAATTAGTTTAAAGTTATTTTAGTCCGTAATAAAAATCCAGAACATAAGCCTAGGCCTATATATAGGTCTAGGATATAACCTGCTGGACCGACTATAACAGCAGCGGGAGTCCGTCGGATAACCAGCGGACCTCTGTCGAAAACGCTGCTCAGCCGCCGGTGGACCGCTCAGTAAACGATGAGCAAAAACGCCAGCGTACCGCCGGCTTTAACCGCCGGTGGGCCGCCAACTCTGCCGCCGCTGGTCCGCCCGTGGCCCGCCAGCTTTGTGCTATCTGGGGTCTCTCAAGCAAGTTATCAAGTGAATTGGTACAGACGTCCAGTAAGCACAGGGGTTTAATTAGTGATGGCCGGTTCGTGAACGAATCTTTCTTTTGAACCGGTTCTTTTCAGTGAACCGGTTGAACCAGTACACTAAATCGGACTGAATCGTTTAAAACAGTTCGCGTCTTGCGTCAGCGCTGATCAATCAATAAATAAAAAGTTACTAATTTTTCATTTATGACAGTCCCTGCGACTTGAAATAAACAATATCCCGGAGAAGAATATGTTACTCCAGTAACTCCAACAGTTTAATGAACTGAACTGAGACATGTTCGAGCAGCTGAGCTGACTGACTGAGCATGCGCCCACTGAGCATGCGTAAACAACACAGAGGTTCTCGAAAAAGAGCGGGGAGTTCAACTCGGTCGGTGTATGACATAAAAGTATCGCGAGAGCGATTACAGAGCAGATAGGCTCCATATGCCTTCTACACGCTCTTGCGGTATTTTGATGTCATAGCGCTTGCTCGGTCTGCGAAATCGAATCACCACCACCAGTACAGTACAGTGTACTGAGTAGGACTGAACCGAAAACTGTTTCTTTTACATCATATTAATTTGGAAGTTAGAACCGGCACAATTATTTGTTTCTTATTTCAGCACACAAACACAATGTATTAAACTCCATAATAACCTGCCTATTAACAGACATACGATTGAGACAAATTTCACTTGATTTGGAGCATGTGGGGGGGCTGGTGACGTCATCAGCCATTATTAAAAACCAGAATAGAAAAAATACTGCAACAGCACAAACCCGAATTTTAACTGCACAAACCAGCGCAAACGAAGCACAAACAATTGAGACTATTTTGGCCTAATTCTGAGATTGTGGGGGGCTGAGTGACCTCTGAATGACCTATAAAGTATTCTTTAATATCTAAAAAACTAAAGCAGCACAAACGAAAATATTTGCTGCACAAACCAGCACAGACGGAGCACAAACGATTGAGACTAACTTTCCGACTTTTTGCGTTGAGTGGGGGGCCAACTTCACGCAGGTTTGTGTTGGTCTTGAAGGCAAGTTTCATAACATTGCCTTATATCCAAGCTGCTTGCCGTATTTTGAAAGAAATCGCGAGAAAACAGTCCGATTTTAGGGTGCTTTTTCACCCTGGCTCTTCCTATCAATTCTATTGAGCGCTGTGGCACCAAAACTGCTTCAGAACACGGTCCAAATATTCTAAATCTAAGCGATTGTTACTCGTCACAATACTCATACTAGACAGTAAAATTAGCGAATCAACAACGCACCGTATAGATGTGGGAACTACAGACATATAGCACAATACCCAGAATTGGCCAGTAAGAGGAGTAAGGGTGTTTGATTTGCTATCGGGGAGTTAGCGTAAAGGCTACGCCGTAATGCTCTTGGTATGCTTCTTCGTTTTAATATCCCGTATGTTAGCACGGTTACTCAGGTTTTTGCTATGAAAGTTGTAGGCGTGGTTCTTTTTTTGGGGGGTTGGGCGTAGTTTAAAAATACTTCTATAAATACCACTCGCCGACCTTCCATAACTTTCTTTACAATCATAACCATGCATTTCCAACGATTTGCACCATGCGTCCCCAGCCATTCCGTGAGGCTTGGCGTGGGAGGGTATCGTCCAGAGGTGCCAGTGGTAGGTAGCCCAATATTTGCCAAATATTTGTTTTAGAAAATGCTAACATATGTAATTTTTTGACGAGTCACATTTTTAATGATCTTAATGTTTTCTCATCACAGCAGGCCTCGCAGATTCCATGCATGGAAAGGCTTTTCCGCACACACACTTTTGGGTGCACCCTGGAACCACTCTGGAGAGGGCCACGTACCAGCAATAGACCAATTATTTGTTTGTATACATTCGGGTTGCGCGTGCATCTCGGTTGCAGAAAACACGGCAGAGAGTATTTAGCTATATTGAAAGAAGTCAAAAGTAGAATCGTAAAAGCTAACTATCTTTTCAAAATGTACTCTGCTTACTATAACAACCTGTCACCCAGCCTTAAGCACTGTTTTTTTAACTAAATTGACGTTAATGAGTGGAATACGTCTTACAGATCCTTTTGCCATAGCGCCCTGTAAATGGTTAAACGACGAAACGAAATTGCCTAGCATTCAGTGGCAAGAAATATATAATTACCTGATTGACACTCCAAGCGTTTATACCCGGGAGAGGTCAAAAGCGTACAAATATTTTGATGTGTACAACTTTGTTCTGTGTGGTCATGTCCAAGACATACAACTAGAGAGAAACACATGTTGTTTGTATGAATTATTTATTTGAGTAGGTAAAAAAATAGTTTAAAACAAGGTGGATTATTATTCGCTGAGAGTGCATGTCCTATGAAAAAGGACTGCCTTGAAATAAATACATGGGGAATTGTGAAATACAAGTCCCTCGAAATAAATAAATGTTGTCTTATGGAAAACATAATTTTGAAATAAAACCTATTTCTTTACATATGAAGTGATTTATACATTTATATTTACACGTATTTATGTAATTATTGCCTAATTTCATAGATATATTTATTATTTCATAGCTGTATTTATCTATTTAATATTGACGCAAATGGCGTTCCATGCTGACACCACAAACAAAATAAGAAAATATATCAGGAAATGTGATGGGCGGTAAGGCGTTCGGATCATTTTCTTAAATCCCTCTTTGGTGACGGTGTTTAATGGCAACATATCTTTAGCGATATGAAACGTTATTGCGTCTGTTATTTGTTTCCGTCATTGAGAGCCTTTCTGGTAAGGTGTCACACTGGCAAAGGCATCGCCATTAAGGCTCCATTATTTGAGATTGTTTTTACTTTCTACCGTTTGCTGGTAAAATGTAAACTCCTTGCTTAGCCGAGTAATGATTTCATTTGCGTTTACAACACCATCTATTTCATCTGTACATTGAGAGAAACAGGGCTCACGAGCGGAAGCAGTGACTGCATCAAAGGTCCACTCTGACGGGTTTGAGGAGACGGTCGGAAACGGTCTGTTTAGAACTCTGAGCTCTGCCTATTAATTTCCTATGGCGGGGCATGGTGAGCTTCAGAGGCAAATTACTCAAAATGTATATTTTCAGATCTTATCAAGTCAAGCATCATTTTATTTAGCAGAACCTCAGCTTTTCAATAAGATATAGCAGTTTAGCGGGCTTCCATGTCATCAAACGTTATACGAGAAATAGTCAAAAATTGCATTTTTGAAATACTTCCACCGGACGCAAATTTAAGCGCACTTGATACTGTAAACGACCAGATGTTTACTACATAGAACAGTTATTTTTCGATTTCTTCATGAAAATAACATAAAGTAGCAAAATAAAAAAGCCGACCTGTTTTGGTGCCGTTATGCGGAAGTGGGAATTTTAGCTTAATGTAAGGTTCGAAGCAGCTTAGCCACGGTTCTTCTCAGTTGATTTGCTATGGGCACGCACAAGCGTTCTAGCCTAACAGGCAGGGGTGTGACGAGATCTCCTGTTACGAGATCTCGCGAGATTAAAACGCGACGAGATTTCTCGTTGAGGTGAAAAGTTGTCTCGTGTGTTGTGATGTCAGCGTGTATGGAACGCCAAGTGGCTGAAAACGTGACACACTGCAAGCGTTTCTTGTGGCTGAAAACGTTCAAATCAAGTGTACATTTGTGAAATACAAGCGCTGACATCGCATGTTAATAGACGTGCGTTCTCCTCATGCTGTCTAAAGCGAGTGTCAAAAGTGCATTTCACGCGATCACAATGCCTGTTCTACAACGCACGTTGTCTGATAAGACGTTCAAAACACCTGTTCTACAACGCACGTTGTCTAATAAAACGTTCAAAACACCTATTCTACAACGCACGTTGTCTAATAAGACGTTCAAAACGAGTGTAATGATGTATTTTCGCTTGATCTGTTCCAGTGTATCTACATGTTTTTTGCACTCGCTTACTTCTAGTGTAATGTCATTTTTACACTAGTCGTTTACGTCTTTAATTTTGGACGCTCGTAATTGGTCGGTCTTTCTCAGACGCCCGTAATTGTCATGTCTTTCTCAGACACTCGTCGGACTTTGGCACCATTCATTTTCATTTTTAAGGCTACAGCGCATGCGTATTTTGAGAAGCTTTTTCATGACATTTCAAAACATTTGTTTCTGTTTGCACTTTGTAGTTTTAAGAGAGCAATACTTTGGTTATGGATACACTTACTGTTTGCATTTAATGTGTTATTTCTGTTATTTATATATTTGTTTTATTTATACAGTATTATATTTTTTATGTTCGATTTGTGGAAAGGAGTTAGATTTCTCATGTGAAATACAGAGGAGAAGCCAGTCGGTAGTTTATAGCAAAATATTATGCAGTGTTTGCATGTCCTTTACTGCATAGAATTCATTAA
This sequence comes from Dallia pectoralis, assembly GCA_029465975.1. Lineage (NCBI taxonomy): Eukaryota > Metazoa > Chordata > Actinopteri > Esociformes > Umbridae > Dallia > Dallia pectoralis. The sequence continues at coordinate 21,480,121 of CM055734.1, read as the reverse complement.
AATAATATTAATTACAAGTTGATTTCAAAATGCACCTAAATTGTTTTGCATTTTGTGATTTTCAGTTGAATAAAAGAGTATTTTCCATTCATATATCATCATTAAGGATTTCTTAAAAATGTTGTAAAAATCTCGTCTTGTCTCTTTCTCGTGGACCCAATCTCGTGTCTCGTCTCGTGGAGTAAGCGTCTCGTCACACCCTTACTAACAGGCTATCTAGAGACGGTGTTGTTAGCATGGGTGAATCTTTGAGCATTCTATTGGCCACCCTACTATTAAGCAGCATGGTAACCAGCCTTTTAACCAACATGGTAACCTATTAAACAGCATGTAACCTGCCTATTAAACAACATGTAACCCGCCTATTCACTAGAATTGTATCCTGCCTATTAAACTCCATAATAACCTGCCTTTTAAGCAGCATGTAACCAGCCTATTAACAGACATAGCAACCTGCCTATTGAACAGCATAATAACCTGCCTATTAAACAGCATGTAACCTGCCTATTAAACAGCATGTAACCTGCCTATTATACAGACCATAGTCAAGCACACATAATATTAATATATATGTGAGATTACAATATGTGTCCTTGACCATTGTTAAGCACACATAATAATAATATATATGTGAGATTACAATATGTGTCCTTGACCATTGTCAAGCACACATAATCAGTGGTGTAAAAAGTACTTGTATTCTATACTTAAGTAAAAGTACAGATATCGTACCAAAAATGTATTTTGGTAAAAGTAAAAGTCATTCATAAAAAAATGACTTGAGTAAAAGTCTTAAAGTAGCTCGTCTTAAATGTACTTGTATCAAAAGTATTTATCTGGTGTTAAAATGTACTCAAAAGTATCAAAAGGAAAAGTACAAAAGTACAACCAGAACAAAGGCAGACATTTTCTTTCTCCAAGCTTTATTTACCCCCCCCATCACTTTGAACTTGAACCATCACAATTACTTTCTCCTCTTGCTCCCTTCCCCTCCTTGCTCCCTTTCTGTACCTTATTGCCCCTCCATCCCTCCTTCTCTCAACTCCTTTCTCCTCTTTTCTTATCCTCTTAATTTAACTTGAACCATCACTCAATTATTTTCTCCTCTTGCTCCCTTCCTGTACCTTATAGCCCCTCCCTACCTTCTCCTCTTGCTCCCTTCCCCTCCTTACTCCCTTCCTTCCTACCCCAGATAGCAGGTGACTCCGTGCCAGATCCGTGTCTAAACCGGCAAATCTGCGTTACAGTCACCTCCGGGACACAGACTGCAGGTGACTCGGAGCCGGATCCGTGTCTATACCGGCAAATCCGCGTTAGTCACCTCCGGTTTCCAAACAGCTGGTGACTGCTAGCCGGATCCGTCTCTAACCCGGCAAATCCTCTTTACAGTCACCTCCGGTTCACGGATCTAATACAGATCATTCGCAAAGCAGGCACGAGCCTATGTGAAATGAGCGCGGTTTTCATTCTTAGAAGAGGAGGCTGAAGCGACAGTTGGCACTTGGGTACCCTATTCACAAGGTAAGCCACATAGTATTAAATAATACATATGTAAATGACGAATTTAACTGCTCTAATTATTATTATAATCTATTATTAATTTATATTTTTAAAATGAGCTGCTTGGTTATGTCAGTGATAGGCTAGCATTGCGTTACTTATGTCAACCCAACTTGGCTAAAGTAACGTCTCACGCAGACCCTCATTTTTGAAGAGATTTTATAAGTAATTTTTTTTTACGTTTTTGAAAGAAAACTATTCAACAAGAATGAATTTGATTCAGTATTCGGTATCTTTACAAATACCTTACACCTGTAATAACGGTTAATATTGGTACTATTAATATTAATATGGTTCCTATCACAGGACCTTCGTGTCTCGTTATAGTCGTGGGAGAAGTAGATCCGGCTACAATGTCATAATATTATTTTGTGCTATATTGTTTAAAATAGCCCAAATACAGTCATTATGACTAGCCTATATAGGTCAATTTATAGTCAATCAATCGCCTGTGTGAATGCTGCTTCAGTAAATATCAACAAAACTAACAGCTTTCTTCTTGGGGTTATGTTTGCAGACGCCTCATTGGAATTATACAGTACGTCTGAAGGCCGTTTGCAGCTCCATGGCTGATGTGTTTGGTTCTTTTTTTCATTCTGTTTTTCATTCTGTGAAGTGACCACACTGTTTGGTGATTATAAAAACACCATTGATTTTGTGTGAATACAACATTGATGTGTGTGCAATTTATTAAAACTATGAAAACTATTTTTGCCCAGTTTTGTATTTAAATGCTAAATAAATTGAAGATGGATCAAGGTATAAAAGCTTTGATACAGCATGAGCATTTATTCAGTTCACATTTATTTTAAATGTAATGTAATTTACAGGGAAGTAGTGGCTGCTGACTTAGCACTAACACTAGTTTATCAGGTGACTACGAATCCGTGCCGGTATTTAGTGTAGAAAAAGGTTCCGGCCCAGATTCGGCCCAAAACTGGTACACACTTGGCCCAGATCTGGGCCGGATCTGACAGTATCTGGTCCGGAGCCGGCCAGTGCTGGTCCGGATGATTAAAGCGGATCCGTGCGGGTATTGGCCCGTTGTGCCAAAAGACACCGGCCCAGGTCCGTTGCGCGGATCTGGCCCAGAACTTACGAATGGTCTGGGCCAGATGATTTTTGCTATGTGGGACCCTACCTCAACTCCTTTCTGCTCTTTCGGTGCATTTAGGCAGACACAACAGACACTTCATGCAGTACGACAAATCTTTTACTCATACATAAAAAAAACATTTGGTCTAAATATGGCCATGGGTGTTGCTTATCATCTGAGCTAGCACCGGTGGACGAGGATGGTTCACTGCTCTCGTTTTCAGACATGATTCGGTTGTGAAAGCGCCAAAAGTATGTTTTCAAACACCGGTGCTCTGGTGTGGTTATAGAGAGAGATGTGTCTCGAGAGCGCCAATTGTGCGTGCAGTGCGTGCATACAGGCTGCACGAAGTCAACAGGCTGATAGGGCACTCTCAGTGCGCGCATATACAGGCTGCACGAAGTCTGTGTCATAAGATAAGATAATTGCGTTTTTTTTGTAGCGGGTAACGACGAGTCCATTGTTAATGTAGCAGAGTAAAAGTACAGATACCGTATTTTCCGGACTATAAGTCGCTCCGGAATATAAGTCGAATCAGTCAAAATATGCGTCATGACGAGGGAAAAACATATATAAGTCGCACCGGACTATAAGTCGCATTTATTTAATGTATTTCACAAAATCCAAGACCAAAAAAAGACATTTATTCTGGAACATTTAATCGCAGAACAACAGGCTGAATGGGTGTCCGGTATGTTAACGTAACACATAAAAAAGTTTTTCATCTAGCATATAGAACATTCGGCTGAATAGGTTAAATTAACATAACAAGCCAGCGAGTCCAACAAGCGAGTTCCCCGGTAAGCAAGTTCACCAAGCTCCCGATGTCATTCAACATCACTAAATCCATTGAATTCTTCATCCTCTGTGCCAATTATGAACAAGACCGCCTGGGCGTGGAGACGTAACTTCACCATTGACAAGCCTCTCCCGGCAGCACGTTGTTCAAGCACCCATCTGTGGACTCGTTCCTCCAGCGCTGGACATCTGGCTTTCGGCTGCATACTTTATTAATGTAGCTGACACGGAAGTTTGTTGATGGGTCTCCATGGCGACAGAGTGAATGTGCGCAACTGTATTATCACTGAGTTACTTCACTATATGCAGTTATAATAGTTATAATAATGTAATTTAATAAGTGAAACACTGTGATAATGTTTTATTTTATTTACAGAGAAATAACTTTAATTTTGTTCGATAAAGTTACACGCAGTGCCGGAAGTTGAGTCACCGGCGTAGGTCAGAGTTGAGAGAGAGTTGAGAGAGGAGCGAACAAAAAGAGAGTAATAAACACGCAAGTTTGCATCCGTTTCGAGACGTGGAGTATTTTGTATAACCAGGGTAGTTACAATTACCTGTAGTTTGTAATCCGCAGAATAGGATTTTCTTTTTGGGGGCATTTTCAGTTGTATTTACGTTAATGTTAATATATAAGTCGCACCTGACTATAAGTCGCAGGACCAGCCAAACTATAAAAAAGTGCGACTTATAGTCCGGAAAATACGGTATATTGTTTTTGAAGTAGCGAAGTAAGAGTAAAAGTCGACAGAAATATAAAAACTCAAGTAAAGTACAGATACTCCAAAAAACTACTTAAGTACTGTAACAAAGTATTATTACTTCGTTACTTTACACCACTGCACATAATAATAATATATATGTGAGATTACAATATGTGTCCTTGACCATTGTCAAGCACACATAATTATTTTGGTACTCAACTAATCTGTCACAGACACACACGCATGCACACACAGACACACACGCGCACAACCACCCACACAACCACCCACACACGCAAATTTCACCGCAAAATTCAAAGGGGTAACAACTAAGTGTTTTTAACTACTAACACAGTCACCTTTCTTACAAAATGTATTATAATGTCTTGTAAAAACATTTAAAATCCCACATTACCGTTTAATATGCTATTTTCATTCAATGTTAAACATGAATATCATGTTTTTACCTGCAATATGCCATTTAAACGGTATAGTTAAGCGAACCTCAGGTAAAGTTAGCTAGCTAGCTCAAGGATGTGAAATTATTCGACATCACTTGGAAAATTACACCCATTAAAAATGTATTAACCGGTGTATAAGATGGTGTTTTAAGAACAGTAGCAAGATAGTTGGTTACTTACCAGGATTTGGAAGTGAAACATTTAGAGTTTCTAAATGTAATGTCTCTCGGCTGGTGAGCAGACTGGTGACTGTGATTGGCTGGTGAGCAGACTGGTGACTGTGAGAGCGGTAACGTGGATCTGATAATGTTCCGCCCAATATGGCCATGATGTGAAGTCATTTTGTAGACAATTTGTAGTCCGTGATGATTATTTAACAAATCAGCTTCAATAACAGTGTGAGGACCAGAAGTCTATCCCTCCCTCTGTCCCTCTCTATGCCAGTATTGGCACTCCCCCCCTGTCAGCAGAAAGAGAGACAATCAAGGACATTCACTGCACCTGAGAGTTCTCCGCACCTGTGCTCTGTTGGGCATTGGCATTTAGCCCCTGTATTTAAGCCTGCCTGATTCTGTCGGTGATTGTGGGATCATTGTTTGTACGTTTTGGATGTACGTACAGAGGTACGTTTCAGTGTTCTCCTGTTCGGAGCTTTTGATCGTTACGATCTTCTGTTTGTTGTTTTTGTGACCTTACAAGACCTCAGTTTAAGTTCTGTTGGGGGGTGTCTTGAAATAAAGACCATTTATTATATGAGTTCTCTGCGTCTGTGTCCGCTACCTGCCTGTGAGGCCAGATGTGACAAACAGATTAAATTGACCTTTTATAATATATGCAATTAGTGTCTGCTGTCATTTTAAATGTAAAAATATAAACATGATTTAAATAAATAAAAACACACATGCAAAATATCTACATACAACTTTCAAGATCATTCTAGGTCTTTTAGATGTTAAAAATGAGTTTCATTGACTTTTACTTTTTCAGACATTGTTTTGACATCAATTTGACGTCGTATTTCCTGACATCAAATCAACATCAATTTAATGTCAATGATAAGGATAAAAAAACATGTCAGAATGATACCTTTGTTGGGCCTTTTTACAACCACAATAAAAACATGCATGTCAAACATGGTGGTCAAAATGTTGATCATTTGTTGACGTCAAGGTGCCCACTGGGAAGCCGTGCTGTGCCTCCCTCATGTTAAGATAAGATAAACTTAAGCACTAGCCACTAGGTCAGCAGCTAACCTAAGCTTACTTCTTCCTCCGAGTAGTCCACCTAAAACAGACAGTAACATCACCACTAACGTTTCTTGTCTTATGAGTCTTATGTGAACACTTTCATTAAAAAAGTGACATTACCATATCTTTTACCAAATTATAGCTTTTCTTCCCGCACCATTTCCCTCTCTCAGGTTCTGTTTTCACCCTCCCGTTCGAAAAACAACTCCCGCTCAGTTCCAAAACTTCTAGAGAGTGAACATAAATTCCATTTTAACACACTTCACATATAATAAAACACAATAAATATTTAACATTTAAAACACAATATTCCGTAAAACATTAACCAATATGCATTTCTCTCACGAAGCAATATCGTAACTTCATTACTGTTCATTGAATCTTAACTGGTTTGTTTTACCTTGAATTCTATTTATTGAATTATGGAATTATATATACCAACGTGTAACTTAAGTCATTGTCTACATTTCCACAGGGTTACACAACTTAAGCCTAAACAACCATTCTCTTTGCCACGTTTTCTGCGTTGAACAGTTCGTATAGCGCACTCCAGAGGCAATAAGATCACAAACTGCAAATACATTTAATGAATGCAATGTGTATAACATGGAATTGGAATTAGCAGCACTTCATGAACATGCAAAAGTTGTTTTGATTCAAAAACGATCAAAGGGGCAAAGCTATCCGATTGTTAAATCTGACGTCACGCGTGACGTTTAGCCTCTTCCGGGTCCAAGCGCTCCGCTCGTCCAGATCCTACCATACATTTTCTCACAGTTGTAAGTGCTGTAAAACTTGCAAATAAATAAAAATGTGACATTTCACACAAGCCAGGTAATTTATTTATTTTACATATTTATTATTTTTTATTAATCACATCTTTAATATCACAAATATTACATATTTATTATTGTAGTTTGTAGGCCCTTCATGCTACACACACAACTTTAAAAGGTAACACTTTATTTTACAGTTTGTTACATTTGTTGCATATACTTATCATAGTAATAACAGTAAATGATGCATAATTACATGCAACTAACCCTTAACAAAACCCTAATCCTAACGTAACCCTATAGTAAGTCCATGTAGTTCATTAATATTACTCAGTACTTCGATATATAATTACACTGTTACAATGACACCTTAACATAAATACATATAATTAAAATAAAACTATAAATACAGTTATCACCCAGAAATTACACCCAGAAATGTATGCATATACAACACAGTTACCTCAACCAATTTCACAGAGAAAGGCTGTTTGTAAATTTGTAAGACACACACACACACTTTAAGTACGGTATCTTGTTTATATTTTGTTTGAACTGGTATTGAATGTGGTCCAAAATGTGTAACAATTTCAGTCGCTGAATTCCTAGCTTTTGAAATGAATCTGTTATTGTTCACTTTCTCCTGCGTTAACTGTCCATTAACGAGGAAAGACGGGATATTCAGGGAAACTCCTTATGTCAAAATGTCCCGAATTGTGAAGCCCTTGTCTGCCATAACCATATTGACATATTTTTAACTCTATTTAAACAACACGGGACACAGCACTGCGTCATGTTAAAACTTGGGCGAAACTGGTAGGTAGGTAGAGAGGACCCGGACTTTGGACCCGGTGTTACGTTTTAACTGGTGATCATGTTAACTGGTGACATTCCAGATGCGACGTGGGCATGTCATTAGAAACACTGGCTGGGAAGTTTAAGGTAGTTGACCGTATCGATGCCTGTTCCAAAAAATGCAAACGTCAATAAATCGTTCAAATGTTCGTTATTTAATTGTTTTTTTTGTGTCATAATGTTGTTTAATGTGTTTGTAATTAGGTTAATTCAGCCTAACAGTCTGACGTGTTTGTTTACGCCGCAGCACAAACGAGTACAGACCGCTACTATCATAACAGAGTGTAGTGCGCCCAGGTTAACTTGTGATACAACATCTGTTCAGGTACATAGTTAGGCTGTGCTCATATAGACCGCTAGTATAACAGAGTGTAGTGAGCCCAGGTTAACTTGTGATACATATAGACCACTAGTATAACAGAGTGTAGTGCGCCCGCCCAGATTAACTTGTGATACATATAGACCACTAGTATAACAGAGTGTAGTGCGCCCAGGTTAACTTGTGATACATATAGACCGCTAATATAACAGAGTGTAGTGCGCCCAGGTTAACTTGTGATACAACATCTGTACAGGTACATAGGCTCATATGTCGTATTCTTCAGACATACTAAAATATAATATCTGACATGTCAACACGACAGCTGTGGTGTAAAGAACAACACAATAGTTTCCACATGTCAAAATAATGCACAAAGTTATATATGCAATGCTAGGTCTAGGTCGTGTAACAATAGGAAATACACTGACCCAATACTGTGACCGAAGGAAAGACAACAATGAATGATAGATTTTGTTTATTATTTTAAAGTATACATCCCAACATACACACTGTGGTAGCATTTAGTGCATGTGGTGCACTCAATCTGAAATAGAAACACTACAAATATTCTATATTCTATATAGAGTTCACCCAAATAGATCCTGGTGGAGTTTTATTAATTACTACGACGTTCTTAATTAGTGTTCATGATTTAATAAATCATTGTTGAGTTTTATTATAAGTAAATATAGCCAGCACATTAATTAAACTTAAAAAGATGGCAAAAGCATGTTGATGTGAGTTGTGTAAGATTTACCTGTAGCTTACTGTATTAGGGTGAACACGATACTCATTGTTTTACCGTATTAGTTAAGTATAAAATGCCTTAAACTGCCTGGTTGCACTACAATATGTGTTATTAGCCTGTCGTTTTGACGTTGATTTGCAGCATGAATGAGACGTTTGGAAGTTGTAATAGTTTGTCACAATTTGGCTTAATCTGCAGGCCTACGCCACATTCCATGGTTATCATGTGTTATGTGATGAGTTTATGTAATGTTCTGCATGGTAGCCAATATGAAATGTTTTGGTTAGGATCATTGTAGGACAGATGATGAAAAATGCATTAAGCATATTTGAATTGAGCTGATCTCAAAATATTCTAATAATAGGTTCTTTTTTTCAAGATGCATATAACAATCCAGAAAGAAAGATCTTTGCCCGGATTGGAGAGCTGCACCACATGCGGCAACGGCTTTCACTGCCCGTTCTGTAGTTCAGCTCTGTTCCACTCAACAAAGTGGAGCAAGGTCAGAAGAACCCACCTACAGAGCCATTTTAGTCGTGCAGTTTTCCATGAAGGTAAAGTTTTCAAACATTCCCTCAGGAAATGCAATTGGAGTTAAAATGTGCATTAAAAGCAGCATGCATTTTATGATCAGTTCCATTTGAGCAATGAATCAAAACAACTGTCTCTTTGATTTGTTTTTGGAAATCATACACCTAATTCAGATTTTGGGTATACATAACTTACTTACTTACAACTTACAACTGTAATGGTTCTCTGATAACAATTTCAATGAAGTGGAAGAATTTAACCGAAACATTTACAAACAATTGAGGAAAAAGGGAGACCATTCAATTGGTGGGTATTGCTCTTATATAGTTACAAATTTGGAGTTTGGAATTAGACGTAAGTAACATGAATATTCTGTTTGGCTTTCTCTCTTTACAACTCCTACAGTGCATACAAGTATTTTACATCAGATTTCAGTTGAACATCTCTCTCTCTCTTTCAAATTACAAATATATACATTTTAGAATCATTCTTGAGTCTTGTCTTGCCTCTACAATTTTTTAAATATCTGGCTGTAATTTAGTGACTACATATGCTTATTCCATATTTATTTTACCTGATATGAACTTATTAGTTAAACTTAAGGAGGTTAATCAATACACAGTATTATTAAAGAAACTAAGACTTTCTCCACTTTTACAGTTGTTTAAAGATTGATATACATTTTACATTTATGTTTTGTGTCAATTAGTTTAAATGTCAAATTGTGACACACTTTGTGTACACACTTTGTAATTAACCTCGGATGCATTTTGAATTAAAAAAACACATTTTATGTAAAAAATAACACATTTCATATAAAAACAATAACAAATTTTGAACTGCAGTTAGGTAGGAAGCGCTGACACACAAATCTCGGGTCCTGAAAGTGGGGTCCTAGATCTGGGGTCCTAAAACGGCAGCCTCCATAGACATAATATACATAGACGCCGCATCTACCGCTATGCCAACTGGCGCTGACGAGAAATGCGGCCGCCATCTTGCGGGGGTCCACCGCTCCACTCAGTGTAATCCGTTTGGCAGGTGCAATGAGCTGTCAGCGCATTCAATTAATCATACCTCACTGACTACACAACTGATTTTCACGTGTGTTTTTTTTGCTGCAAAGGTCATGCATGTAGCTATGACACAGGACACATGGTTCAGCGTATTTTAATATTCATAGTGGGCTTAACAGTAATATAATATTATGATATATGATGTGATGTAGGCTATGATAGGTATTTTGCAAATCACACACTATAATTATGATAGAGAAGCAGAAACAGATAGTGGCAGTAAAGTCAGATATTTAATAAGTTGAAAAAACAATCCATGATTATATTATATTCTACTTTAAGCTTTTTATATTTGACTGGCACGCACGCACGCGCACGCGCACACACACACGCACACGCACACACGCACACGCACACGCACACACCACTAAAACCCCTGGAAGAGGACTGTTTTGCAGAGCTTCTTTCTCATGCTCCCTTTTCGCAGTTCAAAAGAGGTGAGTTTGGCAACGTGGTTCTGCCTTAGCTTGAGAAACACAAACACAACCAATGACAACAAGTCTGAATGATGGTTGTCGATGCCAATCTGGGTCTCCTCAATGTGTTACCCAGGAGAAAAACATCCTTCGTTCAAATCTCCTCTCGGACAATGTGTGTGACTGTCGACACCTTATGAGCTTGGATTGTTGAAGCTCGGCGGATCACCCTCTCTGCACCTTATAATAATAATAAAATAATACATATTTATATAGCGATTTACACAGTACTCACAGCAACTGCACACAGCGACTGCCCAACACTGATGATACAGTCTGATGATACAGTCTGATGATACAGTCTGATGATACAGTAATCCAGTCTGATAATACAACACTGATAATACGGTCTGATCATACGGTCTGATGATACAGTAATACAGTCTGATAATACAACACAGATAATACGGTCTGATGATAGAGTCTGATAATATGGTCTGATAATACAGTCTGTGCTGTGTAAATGGCCAATGTTACACCAGTAAACATAGGTTATATTTCTACAATAGCATTACTGTGTCAGTTGTAATCTAAGTGTTATATGACTTATCAAGTCTCAGTTCATAATCGGGTTAACACCGGCCAGTGAAGTAAACATAGCCACCTATAGCTTACTTAGATTTCAGTACAGTAATATCTAAGATACTTGCTCCTTCTCTACTCTCTGGTAATATTCTTTTCACAAAACACAACCAATAATACGGAAATATTAAATCTTACTTGTGAAAGGTAATCTCCCGAGCCCTGCTGGCGATGGTCCGCCCATTTAAGCAGAAATATGATGCACAGTGCTGTGGCATCGTATATATTCTGCTGCTACCAACTAGGAGTTTGACCGCATTAAGATGGCGGTCACATTTCTTGAGCCCAGCAGCAGATGTGGCGTCTATGTATATTATGTCTATGGCAGCCTCCGGTTATGCAGGAACACACTATTGGCTAAGTCGGCAACACTGATCTGAACCAATGTGCCGACCGAGACCCTAGTGTCGTCGGAATACCTAAATCTTAACTGGATACGGTAATGCTATTTTCTGATTGGCTGTCTGGTAGCTATATGCATTTATTTGATTGGCTGGTGCGAGACAGGTCCTTCTGGACTCTATGGGAACTCACTTGAGTCCTCTACCTGTTCCACTGTTCAAAAGATAACAGCGCAACTTGTGCGCGATTTCCTGGCAATTTCGCTGCGTGAGAAATACAATGTGTGGCGTGTGAGCGGGTTGAAATGCGTGTGTCTCACACCCAATGCATGAGACTTGAGAGCCCTGAAATACAATACATATGAAACCGATATAGAAAAACAAGTTATGTTGCTTGTTCACTATCGACAGCAGATTCAGAATATGAATCTGGGCCAACTATGGCACATGTGGCTCAGTTCTGGCAGCGGCAAAGGTTATATGGGCCGTATCTGGCCCACACACATCAAGCCGGTTTTAGTGTGAGTCGTGGCATGCTGTGTGTGGGCCAGATCTGGCCCGTGTGCAACAAACCGGCTTTAGTGTGAGTCATGGCATGCTGTGTGTGGGCCAGATCTGGCCCGTGTGATACAAACCGGCTTTAGTGTGAGTCATGGCATGCTGTGTGTGGGCCAGATCTGGCCCGTGTGATACAAACCGACTTTAGTTTGAGTCATGGCATGCTGTGTGTGGGCCAGATCTGGCTTGTGTGATACAAACCGGCTTTAGTGTGAGTCGTGGCATGCTGTGTGTGGGCCAGATCTGGCCCGTGTGATACAAACCGGCTTTAGTTTGAGTCGTGGCATGCTGTGTGTGGGCCAGATCTGGCTTGTGTGATACAAACCGGCTTTAGTGTGAGTCGTGGCATGCTGTGTGTGGGCCAGATCTGGCCCGTGTGATACAAACCGGCTTTAGTGTGAGTCGTGGCATACTGTGTGTGGGCCAGATCTGGCCCGTGTGATACAAACCGGCTTTAGTGTGAGTCGTGGCATGCTGTGTGTGGGCCAGATCTGGCCCGTGTGCAACAAACCAGTTTTAAGATTGTTGTGTGTGGGCCAGATATGATATTTAGTATGATATTAATGCATGGTTATTAAGTTTTAAAAAGTAAAGGAAAAATGGCTGACTTTTGTGAGAATGTCTGTGAGTTAATATGGGAGATTGTTGTTTACTCCGTCCCCCCCTCCTCAGACTTGACCCTTGTAATGGAATCAGTGTAATGGTTTTGTTGTATGGCTTTTTCCACCCCTAGTGGTCTTTGTAAGTAGTGGCAGAAAAGAGGAAGTGATGATCATCCGTAAGTTATCTGCCATTTACAGTTATATTAACATGTTTATGTTAATATTTATTTGGTTTGAGTATAGGATGTTTGAGAATGTTAGTTAATTGTCAGCTACGCGTGTATGTGTTCAATCGTTGGTCTTTAAAGCATTGGTGCTTGCGTAAGGAATATTTACAAATGATAATACATTATCTTAAGCACCTTATGTTGATTTATATCAATAATTATCTTCTAATGTACAAGATATATTTGGTCCATACAAAGATACTTATTGTGTTTGTTTTTGTGTTCTTTTTCTAGTTTTACAAATTGAATGATATTTTCCTTAATTAAATCCTGCCAAACACAACAACCTGCCTGTTCCTTGGAGAATATAATGTTGGAGAATACAATGTTAAGCTAGCTGTATAGCTGAAGTATACGTTGCCTGCAACAACCTTCAGTGAGGACAGCATAACCCTCATGCAGGGTGCCAGTTTAGGTCACGCAACAGGAACGAGCCGAGGAGACTTACTCCTAAGTTGATGAGTTGATTTATTGTTTATACCCAGCTAACAATGACCTGGGGGTCCACCAGCGTTTTTTGGGGAGCACAAAGTCAGCGGCTTGATATGGTTGGACCTAAACCAGGATCTTCCGCCAAAAGCTCTATGAATTATGAAAAGTTGCGCCAGTGCGAAAGCCCCTTATGGTGTTTGTATAAAGGCAGCAATGCACTAATCTCTGCGTAATGTGCAAAAAAAGAACGTGTAAAGCCCGCGAAATAAGTAGGTAGCGAGTATAAAAGCTGAAGTCTGTGGCCAGCGCGTGCACACAGCCGGACTGCCGACTCACTGCTGAGAGGACTAATAACTTTGAGTTTTCTGGAGGTAAGTACTTTAATTATTTGATATTCGTCACTTAGCAAATGATAATAACAATAAAGTATATGGGATTTATATATATATAACTATTAATATCCTCACAGGTGCTTGGGAACTGAATTCGTTAAACATAAGTTAAAGTTACTCCTGAAGCGCGCCCACTTCTCAGACAGCGTGTGAAGCATGGGCGTAGGTTTAGGGGGGGGACGGTGGGGACATGTCCCCACCAACATTTTAACATGACCAAATTGTCCCCACCAATATTTGAACATGACAAAATTTTCCCCACCAATATTTAAACATAAAATTGTCCCCACCTATATTTTAGCGAACTCCGTTATGAGTTTGTGCTTCTATTTGGATCAATTGCGACCGCAGAGCCAGGAGGGCGGTACTAGATACGCCGTAATTTGATTGGCTAAAAAAACCTAGAGGGGAGGAGTTATCTGACACACTATAAGTACACAGGAGAGTGAAATCAAGCAGGAGTGTGTTAGCGAGCACAGCGGCACCACCCCCACCAGGGTCGCTACAATACATTGAATCTGAATCTAACAAACAGCATTGCCATCTAAAAGTTGAACGGCAGGTACTACATAATTATTTTTGTCTGCACATATTGCTCTCCACATGGAGATGCTAGTTTAACTTTACAGTAGTATAAAAGCAACAGGCTAATGTCGCAACTAAACGCAAAAATAATCACATTATTCTCAGTAAAAGTTCACTTACCGCGGGGGGAAGGGGGAAATGTCCCCACCAAAGCTGAGACCAAACCTACACCCTTGGTGTGAACACTGCTCAAGCACCCACGGAAATGAGAAAATACGTAATTCTCCATTAATTTTAACCTCACAGCAGGCCAATGTCAGGGCCGCTGGAAGTAATTTTGAACAGGGGGAGCTGTGATTTTTTTAAACTATGAACCTATAGGCCTATTTAAAATACGTCTTAAAGAAAAAATACATTGAGATTCACTTCGTTATTGCCATATACACTGTCTTCAGTGCACACAGCCAGGGTCTGAAACACAGACATCAGCTCAGATGAATATATGCGCTATTAATCAGAAGCAGAATCAGAAACACTTTAGTAATCCCAGGGTGGAATTACTTTTGTAATCTCCACATCCATTACCCAAAGAACACACTTTTCTCTTATTTTGAGCTACAGGCAGGGGCCAGGGTGCCCTGGTTACAGGTGTCCAAATGTCGAGGTACGCTACACTGTCAGAAAAAATGTGCAAAATTTGTACCTTTAGGGGTACAACGGCTTGTCACTGGGGCAGTACCCTCAAGGGTACACCCGTTGTACCCTTTCACATGGGTACATAGAAGTACCCTTGCAGTATGTACCTTTCGAAGACAAATATGTACCTCTGGTGACAGAAGTGTACCTTTTAAGGATACTGCACCAGTGACGAACATTTTGTACCTTATGATGGCAAATTTGTACTCCATACAGCACATTAAAAATGACAGAATGCTCTTTATCATTCATTAAACATTACAATTTATTACATTCAATTTTTTTACAGGATGAATATTTTAAGCACTTTCACAATGCGTCAAAAGATGCATATATTGAGCAATTTTACTTCAACTATTTATACTCTAAGGAAAAATTATAAACAGTAAGAATATCAAGCTTAATATTATATTAAGCTTTTTTTCAAAATCAGTACAATACATTTCATATTAACCTTTTTTTACCATGCAGTAAAGCATGTTAACATCAAGAATAACAAAGAAATTAAAACATTTTCAAACCAGTACTATATCTCATTGTAAGTACATTTTACTACTTTTAAAACAGTTTTAAACATCAAGAATCACAAAAAAATCTTTTTTTTTTTTTAAATCAGTGCTAGATCTCATTTTAAGTGCTACTTTTAAAACAAAAGCAATTAACCACAAAGCAATCTTTTTCCAACAGTACACATTT